>JABUQX010135866.1:20000-27527 GCA_015478945.1 Trachelipus rathkii | reverse complement strand
TTTTCAAAAGTCCCAGAGTGGGTTTGAACCCTTACCCTTTTGGATGTTATGCCAAGCGTGTTACCTCTTAACCACGATAGGCTAAAAGGAAACCTGCCAGGTTCCTCTGAAAGCTTTGCTTCCCAAGAGGAATGAAGGCATGTCCTTGAAAGCAAAGCTTCAGAGAGAGCCTGGCAGGTTTCCTTTTAACTCTTTTGTGGTTAAGCACTCTTGGCATAACATCCAAAAGGGTAAGGGGTTCAAACCCACTCAGGGACTTTTGAAAAATACAAATAAAAGCACGATTAAACAATTTACTGTATACCTATTTAGCTCCTGAAAAATTACCCAAGTGTTACCTCTGACCTGAGTGTGGGCTGGAGACCTGTCTGAGGAGGTTAGACTGTCAACTTGTAAAATGCCAACCTAATTTATTTTTTCAAATCAACTTTACACACTTGAATGGCTAATAGGGGTTAACACAAAATGCATATTAGTTTTTTGATTTTAGAAAATTGTGCTCAAAGCAATTTAAAAAAAAGAAAAAGGTTTTGAAATTCGACATTGCTGAACACAATTTTTCAAAAATCAAAAAGCTAATATGTGCATTTTGTGCATAATAGACCCATCTATGTATATTTCAAGTTAGAAGTCATTTAAAAAAAAACTGTAGAAATTGATACAAAAAAATGTCAAAAAATTAGGTTTAGAAAAAATGAAAACACCCGTAAATGACGTTTTAGGGGTCAAAAAAAGCTGGTTTGTTTTTTCCCCATCAAAATTGTCTGAAAATTAAGAATTTTATGTCTGTTTTTAGGTGGGGGCTAAAATGGGGCCCCAAAATCCCCAATATTGGATCCTCCCCCTAAATCTTGTATCGAGAATTGTTGCAGCTGCCGACAGGTAATTTTTTTTCTAGAACCCCTAATCTTTCATTTACCAGGGTGCATAGAGTTTGCTTTAACATTAAAATCACACTAGACTTGGGGTTCATTTTATCCATTTTTTCTTAAACAATTGCACATGTGAATTACCGTGCTCAAGGTTAAGTATTTTTCTCCCGATAATTCTTTTGTAGCCGATTCGAAGGGTTTCAATAGCTCAAAGGTTTTGTAATTTCCTATGACCTTTTTTGTTAATTTTATTATGTCAACTACGTAAACAATTTCGGTAAGAGTTTTGCTGAGGTGAATAAACTTTACGCAACTATTGTATTAAAACTATAAACTTTTAATTTACAGAAATGGTATCAAAAAATTATTTGAAGTTTTTTTTACCGATTAGCGTATATTATAAATGCATATTTTTAATAAAAATATTAAAAATTAGCTCCGAAAAAAAAAAAACTGACTAATTTCGGATTTTTTTTTTAGGGATAACACTATCAATGTTTGTTTCTGATATTTTCCGATTATTTATATATCGATAAAAATAATTTTCCTTCGATAGTTTTTTTACGATTATCAACGATTCAATTGAACCATAGTATATTTATACTGTGATTGAATATGCCAAACGTAAATTAAATAAAAAATAAAAAAGATGTTAAATAATTATTTTTCGTAAAATAGAATATAAAAAAAATTAAATAATGCTCTAAAAAAATTATATATATATATATATATATATATATATATATATATATATATATATATATATAGAAATATATATATATATATATATATATATATATATATATATATATATATATATATATATATATATATATAGAGAGAGAGAGAGAGAGAGAGAGAGAAGAGAGAGAGAGAGAATTGACTCAATCGCCTCGACTCACGAACTAAGGGGTGCGAGAATGACCTCAAGCGCCTCGGCTCAAGAACTAAGCATGAGTCAATCACTCCTATTTACTCAAATACCTCGCAAAGTTACTGATCACAAACTGCTAATATGCCATATGTATAAATATATATATATATATATATATATATATATATATATATATATATATATATATATATATATATATATATATATATATATATATATATATATATATATATATATATATATATATATATATATATATATATATATATATATATATATATATATATATATATATATATATATATATATATATATATATATATATATATATTATTACATAAATTGTTTTTTTATATTCGTAAAAAATTGTTTGGCAATATTTTTTTTTTTTTAAATACGTACAGTTTTTTAATATAATAAAATCATAGTAGAAATATTAGCTGCGTTTCCTGAAGCCCGAGTGCAGCCCGTGTGCAAAATCGACTCGGAAACGCTTCGAATTGAAAATTACATTAACCAATCAGAGAACAGGAAATTTGAGTACCTGGAAACGGCCGAGCGCGCCCGTCGGATCAGCTGGCAATTGTAAACAATACTCTTATACTTATATGTATCTATTTTATGAAATGATACGATATATTAGTATCCTTAATATAAAAGTTAACTAAAATATTTAAAAATTTTGGCAAGCCATTTCCGACACATGTTTTGTAAAAAGATTTGTTTGTAAACAAAGTATTCTTCCGTGCAGCCCGCCCGTTTATTAATTGCCGAAATCGAGGATTTAACAACGGGCGCCTGACTGTGATGTTTACGTGACGTAGAAGTGCGCAAACGGGCTCTGGAAACGATGCATATGCGCCTGTGTGCCCGCCCGGGCTGCATTCGGGGTTCTGGAAACGCAACTATTTATACGGTATATACTAAAGCCGTTTTCGATTTTGCATTTCTGCTTACGAAACGTAAGAAATGCTAAAGTTTGCGTTCGATTATGTCAATTTAAGCACAAATTTAGGAAAATGCTCACCAAACGTAAGGAATTTCCTAAATGCTGTAAGGTTGCCCTTTCCCGTGCTTACCGAATTTAAGGAAAATGCTTACGAAAAAATGTAAACAAAAAAGATGGCGGCGTAGTAGGTCGTTTGCTTTCATGAATGTTTCATTCATGAAATTAGCTTTAAATCTAATTTCTTCCAAATCGATAAACTCCATCACAATAGTTGATCAATTATTTGTAATAAAAACCATGTTATTTTTTTATTTCTGTTTATTCCAAAACCACGTGCTCCATCAAAATAGCTGATCAAAATATATGTAAACAAACGTTCGCCTAGCACAAAATTGGTGCTAAAGCTGGATTAGCATTTCTTATCGAGCGTAAGCACAAATGCAAAATCGAAAACGGCTTTATAGTGTGATAAAATCGTTCATAATCGTTAAAAAAATTTGTAATATTTACATAATAAATATCGATGTACCGATAAGTTGAAACTTGAAACACATTTCGACAGTTAAGGCGGCCCCTCACATGCGTGAATTCGCCGAATTCTACTAAACGTCGAACGTTCGCGTTTTGCATTTGTTTTCTCCTCGAAGGCGAACGTACCTCTACACACATTCGTTTACTTAACGAAATTTGGTTTTCAGAAGTTCGGAGTGGAAAATGAAAAATATTTGTGTAGGATACGGAGCTTACAACTGTAGCTCTTTTTTGTTGGATATTTTTTACTTAAAAATGAAAAAAAAAAAGTATAATTTAATATATATATATATATATATATATATATATATATATATATATATATATATATATATATATATATATATATATATATATATATATATAAAATATATAATTATATATATATATATATATATATATATATATATATATATATATATATATATATATATATATATATATATATATATATATATATATATATATATATGTGGTGCTTTCTGAATTATTATTATATTTCACCATATATATATATATATATATATATATATATATATATATATATATATATATTTATATATATATATATATATATGATATATATATATATATATATATATATATATATATATATATATATATATATATATATATATATATATATATATATTCTTTCTTCTTTCTTTACCTACCTCTTCTTCTTCTCAAGACTGGGAGTAAGGTGCGCCAAGCATCGGAAAAGAAAAGCAGTATGAGAATATGACAAATGTCGAAAAGAAAGTGAAAACTCGTCACAGACAGAAAATCCACCCTAGAGCTTCATGGGACCGCGACGGCCCTCACTATGGTAAATCGTCAATGTAAGGGTTCATCCCCTGGCCCAGGTGGGCCACAACCATGCCCCCATACAAAACCCCGCCATTCTCTCCTATCATTAGGAACCGACCGGGGCCCCGGCCCCGGCCAACCCCGGCCATTTTTAGCGACCCCGGCCCCGGCCCCGGCCAAAAATCAGGAAAAACCGGGGTTTTCTACCGGGGTTAACATTAAATTTACACTAAATAATAGAGGGTTAAATCAAACAAAATAAAAATATATTTGAGATTCCACATTCTTTGTTATAAATTGATGCAAAATATATAAACATGCCTCTAAATATAATCAATTTTTTTTTGGTATTTACTATGATTTCAAACTAAAATTGAGACCAAATTATAATTTTTCCGAGTTTTTAACATAAAAATATTTGAAATTTGATATATCAAACGAATTCGGAAAAGGAAATAAATATAATTGTTAAAATATTAATATATTTATTTATTTAAAGTAAATATCTTCAAGAAAATCAAATATTTTCCGAAATCTCTTTTCAAAATTATTTATTTAATTGAATATATATATATATATATATATATATATATATATATATATATATATATATATATATATATATATATATATATATATATATATATATATATATATATATATATATATATATATATATATATATATATATATATATATATATATCTATATATATATATATATATATATACTCCTTTAGAGAGGAAGCCCTTTGATTCTTTTTTAGTATTATGCTTTACTGTCGCTTCACCTCATTTTATTACTAAATGTACAAAAATTAAAAATATTGTTAAAGACACTTTTTTTAATGAATTATATTTTTTAAAAAGAAAAGCTAATTTTCGTCACGACACGCGAGACCTCTTCAGGCTAAGGACTGGATTTCCTTCTTGATCTTCATCAGTTCAAGTGTGTTTCAGTTGGTCTGCTTTTTTCTTCATGGTGGAAATATTTTGATGTTTTCAGATGTTCATTTTGCGTATAAAATCTATCTTAACTTCACCGGGATGCTTATTGTAGTTGTTACTATTATAAATGCAAAAGGATGATTTTGCGATGGTTTGTGTGATTGATATTTCTGATCATCTTTATATTGTTGATATTGATAGAGTGGCCTGTGTTACGCCTATGACTTGTTAAAGCTGAATTTATGTTGTCCTACACCTGTATTTTGATTTTTTCTTCTTTGCAAATCTATGGTTTCACCTATATATGTTTTATTGCAAGTATTGCAGGGGATGTGATATATACAGCTTTGGGGGAGATTTTCTTTTCGTTTTGGGGGTTTGAGAATGTTTTTAAGGTGATGTTATTTGATGGAATGAGGGTAATATTTTTTGGTAATATTTGTTTTAACGAATATAATGGTAATTGAGGAATTGGTAAAAAAGAGGTGTTGCTATTTTTCGGGGGAAAGGTGCTATAGTACCTCTTTTTTGCTTTGTTGAATGCTTTTGTGATGAAAAACTCAGGATAGTAAAGTGATTTGAAAGTATTGTGGATGTATTTAGTTTCTTGTGCTAGAAGAGGGGGAGAGCATATACGAAAAGCACGGAGAAATAGAGATGACAGAACAGCTAATTTTGTGACAGTGGGGATCCCATACTCAGGCCGAAATATATGAAACGAAAGGCCAATCTCATTACAACATAATTTCTTTCATTTTAATGGCAAATATTACAAACAAACTTTCGGCCTGAGTATGGGATCCCCACTGTCTCCCATACTCAGTAACATATATATGGAACTAACAGAATTTTATCATATTTTACCCCACCCTTTATTAAACAATAGTTTATGGATTAGATATGTAGATGACATATTTGTCTCCCTCCCTCACAACACCAACCCTAATGATGTCCTAAACTATATTAACTCTATTCATCCTTCAGTTCAGTATACGATAGAAATGCCTTCCAACATCTCTATCCCCTTCCTCGATACCTTAATCACATGGAATAACAATCACTTGTAATTTACTATATATATATAGAAAACCAACATTCGCACCAAACTATATACATTGGCTATCTAATCATTCCCCAAACACAAAATTAGCTGTTCTGTCATCTCTATTTCTCCGTGCCTTTCGTATATGCTCTCCCTCTTCTAGCACAAGAAACTAAATACATCCACAATACTTTCAAATCACTTTACTATCCTGAGTTTTTCATCACAAAAGTATTTAACAAAGCAAAAAAGAGGTACTATAGCACCTTTCCCCCGAAAAATAGCAACACCTCCTTTTTACCAATTCCTCAATACCATTATATTCGTTAAAACAAATATTACCAAAAAATATTACCCTCATTCCATCAAATAACATCACCTTAAAAAACATTCTCAAACCCCCAAAACGAAAAGAAAATCTCCCCCAAAGCTGTATATATCACATCCCCTGCAATACTTGCAATAAAACATTTATAGGTGAAACCATAGATTTGCAAAGAAGAAAAAATCAACATACAGATGACCTGCACATGGACAGCATAAATTCAGCTTTAACAAGTCATAGGCGTAACACAGGCCACTCTATCAATATCAACAATATAAAGATGATCAGAAATATCAATCACACGAACCATCGCAAAATCATGGAATCCTTTTGCATTTATAATAGTAACAACTACAATAAGCATCCCGGTGAAGTTAAGATAGATTTTATACAATAAAATGATTATCTGAAAACATCAAAATATTTCAACAACACCATGAAGAAAATAGCAGACCAACTGAAACACTTGAACTGATGAAGATCAAGAAAGAAATCCAGTCCCTTAGCCTGAAGAGGTCTCGCGTGTCGGGACGAAAATTAGCTTTCCTTTTTTAAAATTTATTTCATTAAAAAAAGTGTCTTTAACAATGTTTTTAATTTGTGTACATTTAGTTATAAAATGAAGTGACAGTAAAACATAATACTAAAAAGAATCCAAGGGCTTCCTCTCTAAAGTAAATATATCACTACGACAAAGTAGTTCTTAAATATATATATATATATATATATATATATATATATATATATATATTTAGTAAAAACTATAAATATATAAAAGAATATTTATATAAATATATATATATATATATATATATATATATATATATATATATATATATATATATATATTTAATACAACTTATTCTTCTAGAAAATCAATTATTTTCAAAAAATTTCTTTCGAAAATATTTATTTAATTAAATTAATTAAATGTATTCCTTTTTTATAATTTAAATTTTTAATTAATTGAAATTATATTTAATTTTCATCCTAAGTTTTAAGACTTTCAGTGTTTTTGACTTACATTTTTTATTTTAGCTAACCCCGGCCCCGGCCCCGGCTAAATTAGACCAGCCCCGGCCCCGGCAAAATTCCCGCCCCGGTCGGTCCCTACCTATCATGCACCTTTATTCTCGCCTCTGCCAATCACATTTCT
>JABUQX010135866.1:0-15000 GCA_015478945.1 Trachelipus rathkii | reverse complement strand
TGTAACTTTTAAAAATGTTACCACCACTCACTCACTCACTCATGGGCAGAGCCCTATTCAAGGAGGGGGATTATTATCATCGTCACTACCATCACTATTACTAAAATTAATAATAGTCAATATTCACTAGGCCTAGCTATATCTTTATCCTTTTCACTATCAATGGTTAGACTTTTCTAAACAAAATAGAAGCTTCCTTCAATTACCTAGCTCTGTATTTTTGTTTCTTCAGACAGTCTCATCAAAAAATATATCATGTTGATTCCCTCCATCATCAATATCTGAATCTTGGTTTTAACTACAAAACTCAAATTCTTGGCCAAAATTTCCTCATTTTTTTGGCTGATTTTTATTCAACATATTTTGTCAAACTAATTTATATTTCTTACAAAAATTGACTTTCTGATTAGGAATTGGAATTGGAAATTATTTTGGCATAGCATGATGAATAATAATCAGCATTGAAAATTGGGATTTTTTTTTTAATTTGTATCAAAAATTTTGGTATTTCTTAATCAAAATTTATATGAATCAGAACCAGAAATTATTTAGGCATTGCCCCATAAAAAAAAAAAAAAAAAAAATTATATATATATATATATATATATATATATATATATATATATATATATATATATATATATATATATATATATATATATATATATATATATATAAAAACAAAAAAAATGGGTAATAGTAGCGCAGAAGGGCTTCACCCCCGATTTTTTATAAAAATCAAAGGATATACTCTAAAAAAAATAGCAATGAAGAATAAAGAAAACAAAAATGACTCATGTCTTTGGTAAAAAAGGTACAGCCTCTCAAAGTTTGAATTTTCCCATAGGATTTTATAAAAAAAAAATTAAATCACAGGATATAGCTACTCTAAAAATAATAAAGAATAAAAATAAAAATGATTTAAGTCTTTAGGAAAAAAAGTTACTGCCTCTCAAAGTTTAAAATTTTCCCATAGGCTTTCTTATAAAAAAAAATTAGTGGGCCTCATGCTCGTTTTAGGACCATCCTACTTCAGGTTACTACAAGATTTGTTGAGCATACATGGATTTTCTCTGTGTATACCTAACAAAACTTATCATAACCTGAACTAGAGGGCCTAAAATGAGACCTAACCTAGAAGGATCAAAAATGAAAAGTCTATGGGAGTTTTAACAACTTTGAGAGGCTGTAACTTTTTTCCTAAAGATGTTAATCATTTTCATCTTTTTTTTTATTCTTCATTTTTTTTAGAGTATATCCTATGATTTTTATAAAATTCGATGATGACGCAATTCTGCTCTACTATTACCAATAATCTATAGCTATACTACAGATTCAATTTTGGGATATATAGGTACCGTATATTAAGGATTAAATTTTTATTGCATTTATAATTTTTTTACTAGTTCGCTTTTTACGCTATGGTTTCTTAACATATGAGTTATAGTTTTGCCTTGCTTCACGCTTTTTAAATTCACCAAAATCGTAAAGTGCGATAAAACCAAATACAGCCCTGTTTGAGGATAAATGAGACGATTCCAAACTTTTAGAGGCTGTAACTTTTTTCCTAATGAGACATAGCAATGATTTTTTTTTATTCATTATTTTTTTAAGAGCCTATGCTGTGATTTTTATAAAAATCTGTTTAGAGACCCTTTCTGTAAACAATTATATACTGTAACAACTTTCCTTAAATTTTTTAATACCATTTTGATAAATTAAATGTTTATACTTTTATTACAGTATTTGTATGATTCAGATTGTCCAGGGAACCACAATTACCAGACTATTACTAAATGAATGTTTTCTTACATCAAGATGAGAGGCCTTAATTTTCTAAGTCCCCTGATCTCTAAATATTAAAAATTGGAGGAATTAATTTATTAAACATTAAAAGTAAAGAGACAGTAAGATAAGATAATTGATATATCTAAAGCATAATTTTTTTCGATAATCAAGTTTTTTACGATTATCAATAATCTGATTAATTAAGTTCAGGTTATGATATATTTTGTTAGGTATACACAGAGAAAATCTATGTATACTTAACAAATCTTATCATAACCTGAACTAGGATGGCCCTAAAATGACGGACGGGTGGATAGAGTTTTTGGAACTTGAATGACAAAAAAAGTTTTCTTGTTCATATCAAAGAAAAATGACACTAGCATTACAAAAGAACCAGAGTGTATTACAATGAAAATAAGGTTTATATATGTATAAAAGAGATGCGCATTTTTAAAACACTTTTACATTACTGTTATTGGTAAAGTAAAGCAAAAACTTACTAATAAACAATACAACATTTGTCATTACTTTTTAACTTTGACATTAATAGTATTCTAAATGCTCATTAATCCCCTTCGTCTCTTTGCATCACAAAATGATCGCACTAATTTCTCCAAGTCCAGTGCGCGAGCCCGATCATACTGTATGCTAAGTACAGCCAATTCACTTAACCTTACGGTCGTCATGGTACTTCTCAAATAACTTTTTATTAGTTTTAATTTTGAAAAAGATCTCTCAGTAGATGATGAAGTTACTGAGAGTGTCAGAAACATTATAAAAACATATTTTCAATCAACAAATATTCTGCCACTTGTATTATTTTTGTCATTTTTCTTTTCTTTATTTCACTTGCCACAACATTCCTGAAGCAGACAATTTCCGTAACTATATATATATATATATATATATATATATATATATATATATATATATATATATATATATATATATATATATATATATATATATATATATATAGAGAGAGAGAGAGAGAGAGAGAGTATGGAGTTTTCATCGAAAAAGTGCTCATTCCTCTTGCCCGCCGTGCGCCCTCTCGGCTCCTGCGCCCCCCCCGCACCGCGGGGCTTGCGGGGGCGTTATTTACGCCACTGGAGAAAATCTATGTATACTTAACAAATCTTATCATAACCTGAACTAGGATGGCCCTAAAATGAGCACAAGGCCCACTAATTTTTTTTAATAAGAAAGCCTATGGGAGAATTTTTAACTTTGAGAGGCTGTGCTAAAACTTTTTTTCCTAAAGATTTAAATCATTCTTTTTTATACTTCGTTATTATTTTTTTAAAGTAGCCTATATCCTGATTTTTTTTTTTTAAATTCTATAGGACTTTTAACTTTGAGTGGCTGTAACTTTTTTTTTGCTAAAGACACCGCCACATTTGTTCATTTTTATTCTTCATTATTATTTTGGTAATAGTAGCGCAGAGGAGTTTCACCCCGATTTTTATAAAAATCATAGGATATAGCTAATTTAAAACAATAATAATGAAGAATAAAAAAACAAATGTGAAAGAAAGAATGAAAGCCTAAGGGAGAATTTTTAACTTTGAGAGGCTGTGATAAAACTTTTTTTCCTAAAGATTTAAATCATTCTTTTTTATACTTCGTTATTATTTTTTTAAAGTAGCCTATATCCTGATTTTTAAAAAAAAAATTCTATTGGACTTTTAACTTTGAGTGGCTGTAACTTTTTTTTGCTAAAGAGACCGCCACATTTGTTCATTTTTATTCTTCATTATTATTTTGGTAATAGTAGCGCAGAGGAGTTTCACCCCCGATTTTTATAAAAATCATAGGACATACTTTAAAACAATAATAATGAAGAATAAAAAACCAAATGTAATGGAACCCCACAAATACCCTTTTAAATTTTAATAAAGTCTTCTTAAAATAATAAAAGAAAGTTCTGGGAAAGGAAATTAAATAAATTACTTCATTGATAAATTTAACAAGGTAACATCACAAAAACATTGAGCTATAGGCTATAGTACTTATATTGAAGGCGAGAATGTAGTTAACTTGCCAAAGTTAGGGCCTAATTGCAACTTGGCCTATTATAGCTCTATTTAGGTTGGATTCATAAAATTTCATAGTATTCACCATTTTTTTAATATTTTAATTTTTTTTTCACATAAAATAAATGTTGATACACTAGACTAGCACTAAGATTTTAGAAACCCTCAACAAGATAATACAAAATAAACCAAAACTTGTACGAATGTGTGGATGGAGGTAATTTCTTAACAATCGCTTCCTTTGATTCGTGTCAATTTATCCACAAGAGATGGAAAACGTTCGTGTATATGACGAACCAAGCCGAACCAGGAACGTTCGCCCAAAATGACCCATCCACACATGCGGAGTTCGGCTCTGGTTCGGCGAATTCACGCATGTGTGGGGCCGCCTTTATTCATCATCCCCACACGAACGAAAGAAAGCCTAAAAGGGAAATTTTTTTTAATATTTTTATTGAAGATATACATTTAAAATGTATGTGAATCTCTAAAAAAAAACTTCAAAGAATTTTTTGATACCATTTTTGTATATTAAAAGTTTATAGTTTTAATACAATAGGTACGTGATGCTTTCTCACATTAGCTACATAACTACCAAATTTTTTCTTAAAAATTATTAGGCTATCCTTTCTTGAAATATTGATATTGTATATTTAGACTTTAGTAAAGCTTTTGATAAGGTTCCCCACATAAGGCTGATGAAAAAGTTATTGCAATGTGGTATAGGTGGAGTGGCATGGTTGGATTAAAGAGTGGTTGCGAAATATAGAAAACAGTGTGTACAACTAAATGGCAATAAATCATCATGGGAAATAGTGAAGAGTGGTGTCCCACAGGGTTCAGTGCTGGGGCCACTATTGTTCCTCATATATATAAATGATTTAGACCAGGGACTTAAATGCAAGGTTTCTAAGTTTGCAGATGATACTAAAGTGGCCACCTCAGTTAGGAATAGTGAAGGATGCATAAAGATTCAAAATGATCTTGATAAACTTCTTGGGTGGGCAGATAAGTGGCAAATTAATAGTAAAAAGTGTAAGGTTCTTCACCTAGGTTACTCAAATAAAAGTTTTAACTACGATATGAATGGGGATTGGCTTGAGTCTGTGGACCAAGAAAAAGATTTAGGTGTGATTATAAGCAGTAATTTGAAAGTAGCTAATCAGTGTTTAAAAGCAAGGAATAAAGCTATTAAGATCCTGTAATAAATCGCAATGTTGTTTACAAGAGCAAGGAAGTAATAAGTAAACTGTATAATAGCTATGTTAGCCAGTAATAGAGTATTGTGCACAAGTTTGGGCCCCTTATTTAAAGAAAGACTTAGATATGCTAGAGAGAGTGCAACGTAGAGCAACAAGAATGATTTCTGGTTTGAGGGTAAGAGCTATGAGGAGAGGCTGAAGGAGTTAGGAATGTTTTCTGTAGAAAGGCGATTGCTCAGAGGGGACATGATACAAGTCTACAAAATATTTACATCTATTGATAATACAGAGATTAATAAATTTTTCATAGTAGAACATGGACAGGTGACCAGGGGGCATACTAAGAAAATTAAGAAGAAAGCATGCCATCTTGATATAAGAAAGCATGCATTCAGTAATAGGGTTGTTAAATTTTGGAATAGTTTGCCAGAGGAGGTTGTTGAGTGTGACTCGATTGCAACATTTAAGAAAGGGTTAGATTCGTTTATGGATGGGTTGGGAATCATATAATATATTGACGAAGCCAAATTGGCGGGTTTTTAGTTGTGATATAGTTATAGTTAGATGGCATGTGTGACCATAACTTAGTTATTAATGCATGTGGATGGTTTGGGTATCATATTTATATATCATTAGTTTTGACTAAGCCAAATTGGTGGATTTGTAGTTACAACAAATTGACAAGCCCTAGGGTGCTTTGTGGATTTGCATGAGCATGTTTGGTGGTGGGTTGGCTGGGACAGTCTCGATAGGCCCATGTGGCTTTTTACTGTCTCTATATTCTTTATGTCTTTTATGTCTTGAAATAATTATTGAGGTGCTACTTTTGTATATCAAAATTTATAAATACTTATGTTTACAGATTAAGCAACAAAGCAAATACTTTTGTAATTAAATTATTTAAAGTAAATACTCTGAAAAAAAAAAAAAGAATTGTAGTACCATTTTAGCACGCTTGGGCAACGAACATTATTATGAACTCTGGGCTGAACAAGGTAAGGATGATGTGGAACCTGAGGTTATTACTATATTGGAAATAATAGAGCAGAACCGCTCCATCACAGATTTTTATAAAAAATCATGGCAATAGTTAGGAAAAGGGTAATCCTATCAGATATTGATTATTTTTTCCGATAATTGATAATTTAGGTTTCCTTGGATATCTTTATACCCTATATCATCAATCCCTCATTACATAGTCAAATATTTTTTTCGCCTACTCCAAAAAAAGAAAATCGGCCCGCTGATAACATAGGAGCTATATGCAAGTTGCAAATAATGTAACGACTTGACTGAATAAGTAATCACGTAAAAAATATAAACGGTTAATAAGAAGTTTTAAGTCGCAGTTTCCCTTCGTTTCGCTCTCGGGAGGCACGATAAAAATCACGTTCACTTCTACTTATCTTATCCGTTAGATTGACATGCAACATAATTAGAAGTATTTTTCAGACTATACCCAAGCGAATTATCGTTTGTTTCGTAACTGAAAATGTACAACAAAGTTTCTAGGAATCTAATATTTAGGATGTATTTTTGTCTCTAAATAGAAAAAGAGTGATGAATACTCTAACGTTTTTTTATGTTTCATTTTTGTTTTCGTTTTCTTGTTAGAAAAATAGAATAATTTTACTCTCAATTTATCTTCAGTCACAACTTATCTTACATAGAAAATTTTTTTAGGAGTCAAATTTATAAAAAAACAATACAAATATAAATGAAGATATTCGATCCGTTATAATCAAGAATTAAAAGTATTACACTTACTACTTAAATATATCTAAATAAAGGTTCTTTTTAGCTCATCTCTAGCCGCGATAACCGTTTATCAAAGCAAAAAGTCGTGTTTTTCGAACAAATAACACGAAAAGTTAAATGGCTCTTAACATTTAAATCCATTTTATATTGTTTAATAGATTTCGTCAATAAACAATTAATTTGACTCTGTATATTCTATATTAATTTTATAAATTATCAATCACTTTTTTTTTTTTATTGGTCAATTTCACAATATATTTTATTTATAAAACAAAAAAGAAAATTAAATTTTATTTAAATCAAATATCGCTTACTTCAGCATTAGGAGGAACACTTTCCTTTCACTGTTCTTCTTACAACTCATGAGCATCTTCTAGTTTGGCGTTCTTTTGTAGGCAAAACTTGATGACATCACGATTGACTTCGCTTTGCTTAATAAGACAAAAATACAATGTATAAATCTAAAAACAATATTTGAGATTAGAAACTATTTTATTGGCTTATGCGACAAGTTACCGTATGACAAAAATTAGACTTGGAAGAAAATCTGTTTGATTACTTAAGCAAACGTGATTATAAATATCTGTATAGTATATATTATATATATATATTATATTATATATATTACTAAATTATATATAAATTAATAATATATATTTACTATTATATCGACAATCATACTATATAAATATACTATATATATAATATACTATATATATAGTAGATAGTATGTATATATATTATAGTATATATAACAAATATATATATTACCTTATTAGCTATAAATATATATTAATATATACTATACTTATATAACTATATATAATATATATATATATATATATATACTAATTATATTAATAAAAATAACTTTAAACATTAACGTAAAAAAATCTAACAGGATACCTCTCGCGCTCTCGATCGAGCGTCGACGAAATAACTTACTTTTTTATTCAGGCGGAAATTTCATACTCCCGAGAGATATTTTAAGCGCGTTTATTTTATCAATGAAATACGAAAATAAATATTTACTGGAATATAAGTCTAAAAAGAATTGATATTTAGGTACATTGACCATTACATTTATATTTTTTTTCTTTACTTAAATTTTCTTATGCGCTCCACACTGTTCTCGTCCACGCTACTTAACCTCGCGACTTCATTCCGCAAACCATACCCTCGCTTCTTAACCTACGAGGGTTAGTTTGTTTTTCTCCTAAGATTTCGAATTTTATAATCACTTCTCTTCTATTGCAATTTTCGGCATGGACAAAAAAAGTCGCGCATTTTAAAGAACGCGCGTTTTAAATACTTAATCAGTGGACTCTACCAATGGGCAAAAGTTGAAGGGTGTAAGTTCTTACGCGTTTTTGATAGGTGGAGTTCACGTTTTTTCCCCCTTATATAAGACGGCCTTCATTATTTCCCCCTTATCCGCTATTACCTTCTATATCCCCCCTTACCCCCATTAAGTGAATATGCAGTATATCTTTACTACCCCTTTTTCTAGCGAAATCGACTGAGAAAAACAAGACACAAATTTCAACCCTATAATTTAACGATGCTCTTAAATAACTTAGTCGCACAAACGGAGCGAAATTTTCATGACTAACACACTAATTACCAAGCATCATCCATCCGCCACACCAATAATACCACTCGACAGTACTTAAAACGAGAGACAGGTATAGTTAGTCGTATATCTCATAAGATAATTCTGAAATTTTATCAACTTTTTTCTATTTGAGCGTGATTTTTCATAACACGATAGAAAGATCAACTGATTATATCATTAAAATATATAATAAGTAATAAAATAAAGATTACGATGAAAAGCCGATTATCAATAAAAACTGCAAATCGACGCCACAGTTCGATCAGAATAGTAACAGCCAGTATTCGAATTAAAATTCCGTAACGACAACGCTTAAAAACAATAATACAGGAGCATATCACAGAAGTCCATAGACTCAGAGGATAAAAAATAACTTTTAATTGAATTACAGATTTAGAATAACATTCACGCTTTACGGAGAACAGAAATTTATTTCCTCAAGATCATCCTAAAAGTAGAACCAGATAGAACGTTATTTCCATGACCAACAGCCCCCGAGAAAAAGATTAACGAGGAGGGCGTATCAATCTAAGCACCCTGCCTACCGTGTGTATCAGTCCTCTGCAGCATTATAACCCCCCAATTGAACGTTATTAATCGAATGTGACATGGGCTGAATCAGATATATGTATAAAGAGGGCATTATTGAAAAAAAAATTATTATATTTTTATATTGTGTTAATTATTATATATATCCCTCTTTTTGTTAAAGAACGTATTTATACTTAGAGCTAAAGTAAAAAAAATATTGAAATTAAAAAAAATTAAGTTAGTAAGCTTATTTAACCAATTCGAAACTGATCGACGGAGCGACCTGCAGCTTTTGATCTATACTTGTCACGAAACTTACCTTATGGGTCTTCGCATGTCTAGTCAGTAATATTATTGATTTGGTTTCATTTGAAGAAACTCGCTTATATTTATTATACGCGTTAATTTTTAAGAGTGTAAGCAAAAAGGTTCAAGCCTATGGAAATGGGCCTCAGCTCCATTGCACAGCTGTACAGGAAGTTTTCCAGTTGAGCAACTGCGACGGCGGCAGATGGTAAGGTGCGGAAGTACTGGAGGCTTCCTCCGATTCTTCCGCGTTGGACGCCGGGTATATCGCGATTGGCGACGAAGTAACATCCGATTAATGCGTCAGACGGTCACCTTCCAAACATTCGGAATCCGCAACTTCAGTGGTTCCGGTGCCCTGTTCACAAGCGACCGGGAGATACTTCCGAACGACACGATCGTTGCAACACCGTGTGCGGTGCCCCAGGGACTCTATTAGCGTCCCCAGCCTTTATATTTATATTAAAAAAGATCCAACACGCTCACGGCCCCAATCTAAGGGGGGAATTCCTCTAGGTAATTACCTAGGCCGAACTAGGATTCGACACCCTCGACTTTGCCAGTGTGATTCTACGTTCGCTCTTGCCGTACTTGAGCCACTTGACAGCCACTTGAAGACATCAAGCACTGGATAAGAGCAGCGCTTCCAAAGTGTGATGCCTTTCCTGTGCAATTGCCCGCGTGTATGTCTGCTCCGCAGATTAGCAGAAAACCTTCGAGGATTTTTCCTTGCACATGACGTCTGCCTGACGTCCATATATACTCGAAAAGAAAGAAAAGAGAGGTTGATTAGCTCATTTTGAAACAGAAACACATCAGAAGCAACCAATTATATATGAAATAAAAATCTTTCCCCCGGCCTTTTTTTTTCTTCCAAAATATAGGGATTTTAATCAAAACTTAGCATATTAGACATAATTTTGGATGACTACCTGCACGAGTCTAACATATGAATAACTTATCATATGTACTTGCTTCTCAGATAGGGCCTATGGCTGATATCTCAACAAAGTATGACTGATAGAGCAAAACCCAAGTGATTATGCGGACTCAGCAAACCAAATCTAGTCTAAATATGACTCAGAGAAACTCGACGATTTTAGGCTGTTAACCCAGATGTTATCTATCAATTCTTTAAAGACCTAGATTACTAAATTTTATTTTCTTTTTGGTCATCTCTGGAAAAAAAAACTACTAAAATAAGGAACATAACATTTATTTAAATCCATCCGTCCCGAAAAATAGAGAGTAACGTTATTTCGTGCACCGAATTGACCGTAGGAGGGGTACCTTTAAGATCTACTTACGATATCTCACATATTCTGAGTTATTGAAATTTTTCCGCGTTACTCCCCGAGAAAACCGAAATTTCTCTTTCTGTGGCGCTGCGCACCGTCAACAGAATAGTGAGCTCTTTCACCAGGAAATTTAGTGGTGTCCTAAATGGATTGTTATATAGAGAAACAGGAGGAGTCGATTTGGCGCCAAATGCATAAGTAAGATCGCCTATAATGGGAACGTACTGTTCGGCGGGTGGATTTAAGAATTATTCGGAAGAAAAAAAAATTAAATGTATAAGTAAATGCAATTTCAATCTATCATTTAGTTATGACTTAGGGGGCATGCTAGTTTACGGCCTAATTCCGTGTTATTTTTTTTTTATCTTTGGTAGGAAATGATGTAATACTCATACAATCAATATTAAATTTTCAGGACGTTTAATAAAAAAGGGAAAAGGTTTTTTTTTTATCACATCTTTACTCAAAGAGGGAAAAAACAGGGTTTTTTCCCGAAAATTTTGAAACCTTATCCCAGGAACCCCCTATACCCCCGCAAACTAATGAGGAGTACCTGAGGCCCCTACACGACTGATTTTGTTTTACGATATCTCTTGCGGTTGTACCGCTTGTTGAAGTCTTTCGGTTCTCCCCCGAAAAAAAATTTTTTGGTTGGTTGAAACCGCGGTCACAAAGTAGTGCTGGGCCTTAAAACTTTAAATATACAGGTTTGAAAATATGAAGCCTGTCAATATGGCATCTTCCACCGGGAAATTTCCGGCCAATTACTTTGTTAGTAAGGGGAAGAAGAAGATCAAATTTGTGCCAAAACATACACTCACAATACACTAAAAGGGAACGTTGGAATCTTTTAAAAATTCGAGAAAAAAGTCATGCGTAAATGCAATTATCAACTCTATCAATTGATTATGAGCATGCTAAATTCTCGACGCTGATTCTTTTTCCGATTCTGATTCTCAAACAAAAAACCTGAAAGGAACCAATCAATTTTAACTTTATCGGCCAACAACCTAATAAAGGGTGAACGTTTTTTGTTTCACCACTTACGCAAAGGGAAGAACTGTAGATTTTTCTCCGGAATTTTGAATTTACTCCAGGAACCCAATACACGGAGAACTAGATGGGAGTACCTAAGGCCCTACAACTTGAATTTTTAGTTTACAGCGTATCTCAAATTATTCCTGAGTTATTGAAAGTTATTCGGGTTCCTTCGCCGAAAAAAACAAAATTTCTATTGCGCGTGGGTGCGCACCCCTCCTTAAAGCGACGTTTTTTCCCAGAGAGAACCACAAAAAAATAATAATTATCGGAAAACTTTAATAGACAGCACCAAATACAAGTTATTCACATAAATGTACATCTTAATTTTTCTTCTTCTTAATTTTTCTAAGGTTCTTTCTGTTCCTTTTTCTGTTTGGTATATTTATCATAGTATTTTAATATTTCTTTCTTTCCTAGAAGAGAACATTTAAGAAGTTTCCACTTTCTACGAAAATAAATTTTAGAGTTGGTAACTATAATTAAAAAAATAATGAGAAAAAATATTGCAAATGACACGATCAACGGCAATATTTTCAGGAATGAAACTATCGTTAAGCTTGATCATTACTTATTATAGTGACGTCTTATTCCTGCTACCGTTCGATAAGAGTCGCAGGGATAAGTTAATATCTTGAAAAAAAAATTCATTTGTTCCTGTTTTATCTCTTTGGAGAGCGATTTTATTTAGACCTTTTGAGTTATTAACGGTTCCGATGAAACGTCACTATGGGAACTATTATTACGCTTAACGGCTACGACAGTACTCGAAACGTCGCGTCATATAGTGACATTTCGTAAAAACCAGAAATAACTGACTCTTACCGCATTTTAGATCAAATTTTCGCTATAAGAAAGATCGTCCGAGTTCGTTTGTCTATGGTATCAGAAACTTCTTTATTTTACGTGACGCCGTAAGGAAAACAGTTTTTACGATGAATTTAATCTTCTTTAGGAGGTAACTAACAAAAAATAATTAAACAAAACAACGGCACGACGACCATTTCCGTATAGGCTTTAAAACGTTTTTTAGCCTAATAGATTGTATATACAATAAATAAGACAAGGAAAAATTACTGAACCGACGCTTAGATGCTACATGTTATTTTAGAATTAATTTTTAAATATGTTTAGTCTCCCTTAGATTCATTTTCTACGGAATATATAATATATTCAAAATTAAACGTAAATTAAAAAAAAAAATTTTTTTGCATACGATGTAAATTTGGAAACGTCGTCGTCCTGGTAAATGGGCGTCGTGCAAGTATATATATTTATATTATCTTTCTTTTAATTTCCGCACACCCTAAAAAATCTATTTATCGTGAATGGATTTAGGAAGCTAAAACTATATAACAACTAATATAATAAATCATAGTATAAATATTTATAAATAATGATGATTTCAGAGAAAGTTAAAGAGGTGCAAAATAATCTTTTTTTTCCTTAAGCCAGTTTTTTCCCCGAGAGAAACCGAAAAAAAAAATTACGGATCCTAGTCTGAAAGAATTGCTATTAATAAGGTATTCCACATAATTTGGCAAACTGTTTATTATTTTTCTTTCGTACCTTTAATATTTTTTCGAATATGTTATTACCTTTGTAGCAAAAAATCGCTCCAAGCCTATAGGAAATGGGGGTCGTGCGTATTTTCTTTTAATTAATTCTTGTTTAGTTACCTCTAAAAATTATTTTTCATGAGAATTGTATCAGGAACTAATAAAAAAAATAGATATATATATAACATATATAAGTATAACTTGGCCCTCGAAAAAGAAACTCGACGTTAGAAACGAGCAGACGTTTATTATTGCAACATCGTCATCGAGAAGTAAAAAGTTACAGTTATTTTGTAGCCACGATCAAGGCGTTAATTGCGGCCTTTAGATTTCTTTTACTTCGATAGTTTTAATTAAGATTTTGATATTCCATCAAATCGAAGGGCCGGGTTTCCTCTACGGGCTCACACCTTTTATAATGACGTTTCTCGATTACCATTAAAACGACCTCGAACGTCAAACGGCAATATTTTCAGGATGAACTATCGTTGAGACAATATTAATTTATATTATATGACGTTTTCTGAGAAGTTTTTATAAGTATGACGTATAAGTTAATTATGAAAAAAACAATTCAATTTTTCCGCGATGTCGACATTTTGGAGAGCGATTTTGATTTAACCTTTTTGATTATAAACGGTTGCCGATGAAACGTCACCATGAATAATTATGCCGCTCTAAGACGTTCTAAGCTCAAAAATTGAACTCTAAAGATAGAGAGTCATTAGTATTTTGGGCCGTTTACGAACGTCACTATATTGACGGACGTTTCCGAGAGTTAAATCGGCGTTCCGTGAAACGAGTGATTTTTTATTTTCTTTTTTATTTAGTTTACCCTAAAAATTATTGTTGTGGGAAGAAAATGGAATTTAAGGGAGACTAAACTATATAAAAAATTAATTATAAAGATAAAATATAGTATAGATCAGTGGTTTTCAAACTGTGTGACGCGTACACATGTTTGGGGCCGCAGCTCCCTTCAAGGCGGTGCAACGCTGAAAGATTTCGATGATCCCTCCGAGGAATCGTCTCGTATTACTGAAACGTCATCATCGTATTTTGATTGAAAAAACAAAACGAAAAGTTCACGGATAAAGTTATTTGAATGGAAAATTAGCGAAAAAATAAGACAGTGGAGAAAAGAATAAAGCAGATTAAATGATATGTGCAAGACTGAATATCAATTCTTAATGTAAATATCGACGTAGAGATCTTAAAGGTCCCCAATTACGCTTCGATCGGGGCACAATATAACGTAACTTTTTACTTCTCGGGAGATGTTGCAAATAAATTTTTCGTTTTTAAGCTGAGTTGGTTTTTAGAAAATGCTTACTACATTATTATTATTTTTTTGTTATTTAGTCTCCCTTAATTCAGTTTTCTCATATGAAAACAAAATTAATATAACGACTACGCACGGACCCCAATTCCTAGTAGGCTTTCGGGCGATTTCTCTGTACTACACTTTAAAAATTACGTAAAATACAATATTAAAGGTAACCTCCTACGGTTCGCTCGGGCACGAAATAACATTCACCTCTACTTTTCGGGCGTGGTGCAAATAAATTTTGTGTTCCTTCAAGCCGAGTTTTATTTCCCATAGACAAAACAAAAAATAATTACGGAATCCTAAGTGCCTGTATACAAGGAATTGGTTAAAATAGTTTTCACCATATTGAATGAATTTATTCTTTTCCTTCGTTCTTAACTTTTCTACTGAAAAGATATAATTATTTTATCATATCTATAGTCCAAGTGCTTCTCCAAATTTTTTCGATTTCGCCAGAGGCACCCGTTGAATCTATTAAATTTGCATTATGCTATTATTTACTCTGTGTTTTATATTGATATAAAAAGTTTAAACTATAA
>JABUQX010135865.1:0-18345 GCA_015478945.1 Trachelipus rathkii | reverse complement strand
AACGCAGCTCTCCTTGTAAAGGTGGGGTCTAGGGATTTTTACTATATCAACCCTCACTAATATTATACAGACTTTTTCTGTTTATAGAATTGTTGCATCATTCTTCACACAACCGCAATTACATACACATACTTACATACACACTTTCATGTTGAACTTTAATTCGATATATATATATATATATATATATATATATATATATACAGATATATATATATATATATATATATATATATATATATTTTATATCTTATATATATATATATATATATATATATATATATATAAAAGCTTTGCAATGTTATCTGCGTTGTTTCCGATGGCGGATATGGATAGTTAAATAAATTTGGGTTATCTTATTGAATCATTCACTTTATTTTTTTATTATCAATTTATGTGGGTTTGTGTGACAAAAGAAGCTTTGCAAAAATGGACAAATATTTTGAAGTTAGGGTTTGAAAATGTATTGAAGTGAAGCGGTAGTTGATTCATATATTAAATGAGTGTTTTTTTTTATAAATAGCCAAGATTCAAAATGGAAGGTTAGTTTATATATATATATCATATTATATAGTTATATATATTATACATATATATTATTATATTATTATTATTATTATTATATTATTATTATATTATTATTATTATTATTATTACATATTATTATAGCAATTGTTATTATTATTAGTTAAGAAGAAGGAGAATATTATTACATATTATTACATATTATTATTATTACATATATTATTATTGGCTATTATTTATTATATATATTATTACATATTATATTATTACATATATATATTATTATTATTATAATTTATATACATATTATTATATATATATATATATACATATTACATATATATTATTATTATTATTATAATATATTACATACATATATATATATATATATATATATATATATTTGAAAACTTTTGTTTTGTGGTGTTCTTTTCACATTAATATTTGAAAGTACTATAACAATCAAACTCCCAGACACCAAAACCATTAAGAATGAAGGATAAAACTGAAAATGGATTTAGGAATCAATACCATGGGTCATATACTCTGTCAAATGTATGCGATATTTGAACGACTCCTTTGTCACAGCAATTGATTCACCGAAATATCGAATAGCAAATAGCAAAGGACCGTATATATATATATATATATATATATATATATATATATATATATATATATATTATATTATATATATATATATATTTTATTATGATTTTTATCATTATTATTATTATTATTATTATTATTATATTATAGTTATTATTATGCTATTATTATTATTATTATTATATTATTATTATTATTACATATATACATACATATATTATGGGACCGTATATATATATATATATATATATATATTAGATATGGAGTCAAGTATCGGTATTGGTATCGATATCGGAATATTTTTTAGGCATCGGTATCGCACAAATTTTGCTAGTATTTGTATCGGCATCGGTAAAAACTGACGGATACTTAACCGAAACCGATACTAAGATCCCATGTGTAAATAATTATAATTTTGTGTACGTTACATTTTGTTAAATATTTATTTATATGAAGCCTTCAAAATATTTATGGTCCATGGTTTATTTATTAGGAAGCAAAAACTGCAGTTTTGAAAAGCATAAATTTTATTATTTGTACCCTAATTACTCCATATCAGGGCTTCAGAGTCGGGGTTGGGAATGAGAAATTTACAAGAAAGAGTAGATTGGCCAAGTAAGAAAAATATTTGAAGCCCAACTAGCAATTTAAAATAATTTTAAAGATTTTCTTTCTCACACATTTATTGTCAATTTAAGGTAAATCCTTAATTTGAAATCGTTAACGCAGATTTAGCAGTTGAGCACAGACGTTAGCTTTAAATTGAGAGATCATTCGGCAGGAAACAAAATTCCACAGAACAGAGGTGGTTGGAAAAAATGGAAGCACCGCTGCAACTAATCTGGAGTTGCCAATGTTCACACAAAATTCATATTCAGACACTGAACCCATTAACAACGAAGCATCGTAAAGGTGGTATATGAGTGGTAAGTTCCCTAGAGGACGTTACGCTGTAGAACCTATAGAAAAGAGACAAACATCAAATTCGTGTCGAAAGATGAAGGATCAGATGAATTGAAAATAAGGGACAGTTTCTAATCCTTTTGGCCTTTGACTTGACCCTGTTCAAAAGACGGGTGAAACTTGACCCCCTCCATATCAGATATGAAAACAGTATTCCATGTAAGGGAGAATGAGACCCTTGAATACTTGAAATAACTGATAAGAAGAAAAAAATCTCATAATAAAAACAGAATTCACAGTTTCTTTGAGGTCGCCCTAGCAACCGTTGTGATATGAAATTTAAAAGATTTTGGTTTATGTCAAGGCCAAGGATGTTTATCTTGAGAACAACGTGAACTAGTGAAACATCGAAAGAGATAGAAAAGTTAGGTGTCTTTGAGAGGAAGATTTATAGAAGTTGAGTTTTTCAAGTGTTGAATTTCACAAGGTAGAAACGACCTCGCTGGGAAATTCTATCCTAATCAGCAAGAATAGAATGAAAATGATTCAAAAGATAGGCAACTTTAGATGTAAGAGAGGGAGCTTATTTGAGATTAGTAAACTAATGGAGCGTCGAATCATTGTCATATGAATGGAAAGGGTTAGATGAACAGCTAAGATGACCGCTAATAATAAAGATAGAATAGAATTGGAGACTTGAAAGGACCATGAGGAGCAGTACCATTGATACTGATGTAAAACGAAGTCTCACAATTAACAACAGTGGATATGGTACGATTTGAATGAAAGCAAGACATAAGATGTAAAGAGAAGGATAACATCAAAGGAGGGGAAGTTGAAGAACAGGGACATTGGATATTTCAAACGTTGTATATTTCAAGGGCCACCACACAAGATTGACCAAACTACCAATAGTGTCAATGGGGATAAGACCATATCCTATTAGATAGCAAAGCATAACTCCAATAGATCTTGAATTCCAAACACCATGATGGTCGGAAAGAAGGAAATGGAATACCAGATGGTTCAAAAATGAATTAAGAATGATTTCAAATATTTTAGACAGAATACAAGTGAGAGCAAAAGGGGAATAGTTAGAAGGATCAATGCTGCTTACTTTCTTTGGAATAGGTTGGGCATATGCGCCCTTCCTAAAGTGACGTATGGTAACGTTCATAGATTTTGGGAGACGATGTTCCCAATCAAATGTAATCACAGGTAAGGCATAAGTCACCTAGGAGAGAGAAGTAGTAGGAGAAGGATTGGCGAAATCGTTACTAGAGGGAAAACAGGAAGCCAAAGATATATAAGCATTAAAACCAACAGGGCTAATCAGAAGAGGAAAGGCAGATTTGCAAAAGTTGTTGAAGATGTTTTTGGAATGAGGCCAGAAATATTTGTCAGTTAGCAGAGTTAGCACACTTTTTTTAGTCACAGTCCACTTTGCTCATCGAATTATATTCTTGCAAATACTCCGATAGGAATGAAAGTTATCGAGATGTAGAGGAGAACGAAAAATTTTTCACTTCCAATATGCATTGTCTCTAGCCTGAATGACGCAAGAACAAGTACCATATATCTAACCATGGATTTGGAGGAGAGGAAGGTTTAGACGAAGAAGGAATGAACCTGTTCATCTTGCCAGCAACTACAACCCCCAAGTTTATCAGCAGAAGTCGAAGCGTCTTAGGAGTCAAAGAAGTAAGAAAATAACGCCAGGGATAGTATGCGTAGAAGCGACATATAACTTTCCAATCAACCCGATTAAAGTGTCAGAAAAAAAGCTTTGAAGAGGATGGAGCTGTTAAAAAGAAAGCATTAAAATTAAGAGATATAAGACTGGGGCCAGATTTACCATAGGAGCAAAGATGGTGTATTTATGTGGAGGACAATCGCTGAATCATACATAAGTCAAGAGTGTTCCAGAATTGACTGAAACAAACAGGAATTTGCGCATGCTCTTCAGATCGCTAAGAATGCTGAATAATTTGGGTTTTTCCCCCTAGATCAGTATGGGAGGACCCAACAACTTATTGTTTTGTATATTGAAATCCAATAAACAGTTTACTTCACCATGATAACATCATGATTAATCAATAAAGGATAAAATTATTACTCAATTGTACAATTTTATATGTGGCAACCCAACGCTGCCAACATACCCTACAATATAAAAGTAATTTATATTAAACTTTTAATATTTACGATAAAATAAAAAATAAGAAGAAATTACATTACTGACGTATTTACATGCATGTTTCAACATTTTCTAAAAAAATTATAATAAATAATTTTATTTGACGTATTTTACAATGCCAGTGTTGCTACATTTTATAAAACAATTTATATAATATATAATTTTAGTTTCTGACTCCCAAGACTTTTTACGAAGAGCTGATAAAATGTTTTCCAAAACCAAGATTTGCTAGAAGAACGGTTTCCATAAATTTGAAGAACAGCATGTCATACAGAACAAAGCAAATTACAGAAGAAGAAGAAAGAAAAAGAAGAAGAATGAAGAAGAAGAAGAGAAGAACTGCTCTCATCTGTAAAAAGAAAAGTATATGTTAGAGAGATCTTTATATTATTATTATTATTATTATTATTATTATTATTATTTCATTATGTATTATTATTATGCTTTTATCATGATTATTACACATTATAATTATTGTGATTGTTTTTCTTTTGTAGTAGCGTTATTATTATTATTATTATTATTATTTTTATTGTTATTGTCATTGTTATTGTTGTTATTGTTTATTATTATTATTATTATTATTATTATTATTATTATTATTATTATTATTATTATTATTATTATTATTATTATTATTATTATTATTATTATTATTATTATTATTATTATTATTATTATTATTATTGACCTGAAGACGAAGAAGGAACTTCGTATTGAGTGAATCGTTGAACATGATTCTGACGTATCGAATCAGAAGAAGAATTGTTGGTACCAGAAAATGTTTCTTCTCATTTCCGACGTTTCAAATGAGGGCAGAAATGCGAGAATGTGGTCGTTTAACCATCTTTTAACTCCAAGCGCGAGCGCAGTTCATATAGAATCTATTAATATATATAATATACTATATATATATATATTATAGTATACTATAGATATCTGAATAATTATATATACAGATATTATATATATAGAGGTATATTATATACTATATAATATCACTATATATATACATATTATATATCATAATAATATATATGGTATCATATATACACAGTTACGGGAAGATAAAGAAAACGTGCCTCCTCTGGGGTGAAACAACGCGCCTGAATCTATTTTTTTTATGGGATTAAAGGAATGAATCAACCGCTAATGGGAATGAGCTATGATCATTACTCAGCAGCGCAACATGCTTGATTACGACCCCAGGGAGCAATTTATCTTAATGCTATCCCCGTAACGTAACTGGTTCTTGTATTCTGACTTTATAAAATTGTGTTATAATTAAATACTATTAAAATATTATTTTAATATATTTACTATATATAATAATCTCTATTTAAAAATATAATCTATTTATATATAATTAAATTATATAACATATATATATAATATAGATCGTCGTAGGTCAAATGGTGGGGCGCGGTGACAACCAGAGGGAGAGCGAACAAGCCGGAAGGCGGCCAGACAGAAAGAGAGTTGAAAGAGAGCGAGGGCAGATCCTAAAATTGTATCATCGAGAAAGTAAGAAAATCTGAAGGGTCTGATCTTGGAAGTGGTATGACCATGTTTTCAGAGAAGAAGAGATAGCATTTGGTTGGAGTGACAGCACTAGATATAACAGCTAACAAACCTTAACACGAAAATAATTTTACGCATTCTGGATTATAAAAATGCAATTTTATTCATATACAATGCTTTTAATTAATTATATTTGAAGTCTTGGATGGAGAAGTTGCAAAATACTTACACAACATTATCATTTGTAATTCTTGGAAAAATTCAAATTATAAAAATGAGAAATAACCTAAAAAAGAATTTGGAATATTCAATTGCAAGGGTGAAACACATTGCGTTCTCAAAGCGGGCGTTTCAAAATGAAGTAAAATTATCAAATGTTTCTCATATATATACTGTATGCAAGGGGCGAAACCCCCTTCACAAGATTGCTCTTTTCGTGAATGGATGGTGATAATTTTTTTGCATTCTTATCACTCACAACATCACCTTGAACCATGAGGAAATGGTCGATATGTATAAATAAATATAATATATATATATATTACTTAATATATAATATATATTACTATATCTATATATATATATACTATATATATATACTAGTTATATATATATATAATATATTATATTACTCATATATATATATATATTAGTATAGAGTATATATAACTTATGTTCTAGAAAGAGAAGATAAGCAATAATAATTAAGGAACGTCAAAGAGATTTATTGAAGAAGACTGAATTATCCTTAGATATCTTTCATTAATTTTGATTTTTATTTTCTGTCCCCTCCCTAATTGATAAAAAAAAAAACTGATAAGCATATATATTATATAGTATATATTTTATATATTTTATATAATATATATATATAATATATTATCTATACATTACTATATACATTATATATTGATTATTATACTACTATATATATATTTATATGTATTAACAAATGTAATATAAGTACAGTGGTAATGAAAAAAGAGTAATTGCTTCTTATTTTTATTTCTAAGACTAATTAATCAGGTAGTAAATATGTATCCATGTTTAAAAGTTAACAGCAATGGCCCATTCACAGCTCATTAATATTGGTGAAGGTCTACACTATATATTTACCAATCAAAACAACAATTCCCGCTTTTAAACAAGCCGACACTCAACACGCCTCTCTTCTTATAGACATGAGAGCTACTCTTAGTTTTTCGAATTGCCAGGCATTTCTCGGGCGTATTCAGGTGATCATTTTCACTACCAATAGGCCATTACGAAGAGTCACCGAATATTTCTCTTATACAATGAATGATAATACACGATAATAATTAAAATTAACATACAGAGAACCCCTTTTTTGAAAGTGATGTACAGGTGTATATAACAGTTATACAGCAGCTATTCCGAGCAGTACATACATTATACTGTGTGAGCAAGGGGAAATGCTGTCCTCACCACGTATTATTTTTTTCTTTTTTTTTTTGTTGTATAGGAAATTTTGAATTATTATAGAAATACTCAAATTATCTACAATACATGTGTTACAAAATACAGTAAAAGACCTTCTTAATCCCACCTCGCGGTTTGACTAATTTTTCAACTCTTCTATTACAACCCCTTCCTGTTACATTTTGTAAGAGAACACGCGGGACATTTATTCAAATAGTAAAGTTTGGCGACATGCTTTTCATGCCGTACTGCATTAGATAGAGGAACAGAGATGATTGTTATTGAAGATAAGTAGTCAATTTAATTACTGTTAACTCTAGATTGCATGCAGCAAGACTAAAAGCCCCCCCCCTTTTTTTTTTCTTCTCTCTTTTTTGTTTTTTTTTTTTTTATTTAACCTATTTTCGTCTTGCGGTTTCGCCGTCCCTATCGGGTATGTTATAAAATTCTTACATTGTCTTAAAATATTCTACTGCCTTTCCCTGCTTTACAAAATATAACGTTATTCTTTTTATATTCCGGCACCGCTGAGAGAGTCACGAGATCTCTCTGACAGTTTCCTACATATATACTTGTGAATTCTTGATTAAACACGGCCCTTGCCTGTGTGGGATCTTTCGGACAATATTCCTTCTATTTTCGGATACACAACCTGTGGTGCCAAAGGCCCTCCGCTCATTAAAGCCACTATGTTCTTCAACTAGCACTTTGATGACTGTGCACTGAGTTGCCTCCTTCTGCAACAAGCTTCCTGGCACTGATAGATTTTGCCGAACATAAGCACACTGGGGTTGACCCCTTGGTCATTTAGAGGGCTAATTCTCAAAGCAGAATACACGTGCCCAGCAAAAATTTCAGGCCATTTTAACCCTTCATTCTCCCTATCATTAACTCATACACCTTAGTGTCACTGAGATGCTTTGATTCAATTTCTGCTAAACCGTATCGAACGAGGGGTTAGGCGTGTGATCAAATATTATCATTATGCTTGAGTAAGGTGTACAGCGTCAATTAAATAATTCGTGCAGTGACTGGCTTCCCCCGCTCTGAGATGAGCCTTTTTAATAGAGCCCACAGAACGGAAACGAATTCGCCCTAAACACATTTAATACCGAGTCGACCGTCGCCTGTCTAAGAGGGTACGGCGGACAGGATACTTATACTAAATCTGATCGTTAACTAAAGCAGATAATCTAACCCATACTGCAGCGGTGCTTACACAGATCCACATGAAGGGTGGTTTAAAACTCTCCGAGACCCTCCCTAATCTGACGAATTCTGCGGAAGATACCTCTCTAACGCTCTTGTTTTTTTGAAGAACATCACACTCTGTACTAATTCTTTACCTTGACGTTGAAAGATCTGAAGGCGAAATCCCGCTTTAGGATAGTCAAAGTCGTAATTCCCAGTGATTATGTCATGAGTACTTTTCTCTATGACATCATCACCGATTTTCACGGTACTAATACGCTGCTGCGCCTTAGAGATGTCCAACCGCCAAAGACAGCTCTTTTCCCGATGGGGAATCTTTTTAACAGGCTTCAATCCACTAGTTTCATTCCCCTCTCTCTCTTTATAAACTTATCAGTCTTTGGTCGATAGCTATTTCTGAAATCTAACACAGTCCTGCATTTTCTTCTCCATCCCACTAAATTTTCTGTGTATGTTATTGTATTTATCACAAAATCATCAACAGTCTTTCATACAGTCGCGTACGTATATCAGTTGCCACTATTATTATTTTCACTTATTATTTAATTATTATTAGCTATTTTCATTATTATTTATTACTGACTCGTATTACTACCACTTCCGCCCTTATTTTATTGGATTAGTATATTTATTTTATTATTATTTTATTATTATATTATTATATATTATATTATTTTATATTATTATTATATATATTATATATTTATTATATTATCACTCATATATATCCGCTTATTATTATTATTATTATATTTATCTTTTATTATTTTATGATTATTATTAATTATTATTATTATTATTATTACTGCCTATGTTATTGATATTATTATATTATATTAATGATTTTATTATTAATTTTGATTATTGTATTTATTATTATAGTTAAGATAACTTCTGTTATATGTAGTGTCGTTATTGATTTATATTATATTATAATATTAATTATTATTCATTATATTATTATCATTATTCTTATTTTATTTTTATTAGTTATTATTATAATCACTCAGCAAATTTTTGGCTCTTTCAACGTTCCGATTTAAGGACTTACCCTTCCCCAATGGAATCTCTGAAGGATTTCCATTCAAGAAGCTCTTCCTCAAATTGTAACCCCGTTTCCAATGGCAATTTCTTGGGCCCCGCCCATCCCCATTTCCTATAAAAGCTGGATTGCATATTGAACTCCCCAGCCTCTATAATCTTATCTCTTTCGTTAGCCAATTCGAGTCAAAATTATCGCCAATTTATTTTAGCCTTAGAGACCAAGTTTAAATTCAATCTGTCAAATTGCAATACAGCGTTAATAATTTATCTCCGATATCTATGAACCTATCGTGGCACTCTTTTTTCCGTTATCTAAGCTTGATTAACCCACTGTTACTGTAACAGATATAACTCTCCTATGCAATTAATAGTAGCATATTCTTTGTAAATGTTATGACGCATAGTAACTCCTTAACCAACGGTGTGGAGTGCCACTTCACTCAAGTGAGTATGGTGTACATTAAAGGGCGAAAATCTTCGCTCTGAATCATCTTCTTTCCCGATCAGTGAACTGGCGATGTGAGCTCGTCACCTTCGTATATAATAGAATCAGCTTTCTTCATCAGGGGAACCACAACAGAGGGTGGGCGCTCACCATTGCCGCTTAGCTTCTTGAAACGCCCGGTCTCTTCCACCCCCCAAAGATACATCTTCTTATTGGCAGGCGGCGGTTTTCCTGTTTCAACATTCTTCGTTAGGGGTTGCAACAATTGAGCCGCCTCGACTATGTTAATTCGGCAGAAGTTATATAAGACCGAGAACTGCCTTAAGTTGTTTGTTAGTTGTTGGTTTTGCAACATTCACCATGGCATCGTTTGCCTTGTGGTCAAATATTAGACCCCTCTGCGGGGGCTTATTTTATTTTAAATTTTGAAAACTAGAACATTGTTTTCCTACTGCAAAGTACACATGTTTTGTGGGTCTCATATAAAATTCATATACTTCAACCGTCTCTAAACCTTCTCCAACATTAACATGTTCTTTTCAAAGAGTCGAACTGGCATTCAGTCATGTCATCCTAAATAAACAAAACATTCTATTAAATCTCAAATAAATTGACATCGAGTGCGCTTGGAAGGCATCTAGATGAACATTGTGCCCTCTGTAATTAAAGAGTTAAAACTGTAGTTACAAAAGGACTAATGTGAAATAGTCTTTGTTTCCTCTTGAATCTGGCACGTTTATAGTAAGCCTGCCGATATCTAGCGGTGTTTAGCAACTTGCAAGTATTTGCAATTGCAACTTGATTATCAATCTTAGGGCAGAGTAAAATTTCACGAGGTTATCTCTGGTTCTAGCTGAACTCAGATCATACGACGCTAACGAAGAACTCTGCCCCGTCACCGACTTCTGCAAGCAAGCTAGTGTGGGAAAACCAATCGCTTCTCCCCGCGAAAAATTGCCCGCGTAGCCAAAAAATTTATTGCATTCCTTAATTTCTTTTCAAAAAGACTTTTCAAAAAGATGCGCGGTGCTATATCTACTCCTTAGTTATCGGCGCCTCCGTTTGCCTTTGAACCCTGTACATGGTATTGGGTAAATTTGCCCGCAACCTCGCATTAATCTCTTCTTTAAAGAGCACTCGTGTCTCTCTCCCCTCCCCCGCACCGCACACTCAGGCAAACTCCTTTCCAACCCCTCCCCTCCTCAAATAGGTACAATCTTTAACCCCCCCTCCCCCCTCCCCCTACAGCTTTCGTTACCATTCGAGTCAGTGGCGCAGCCAGTAAAACATCTTTCTGCCCCCAGCTGTGAAAATAAGCCCCGCCCCGGTTCCTCCGGTACTTTTCGCACATATAAATCGCCACCTTGCAAGCTAGTTCATTCCTTTAAATTTTAACATTAGGTGCTCATAGGGATTTAGACCAAGACATTGCAGTACGGTACTTCCTAAGTTAATTATAACTATTCATATTTGCAGACAGCGCACATACTATTTAACAGAGACAGCCGGTATTTTTCTTAAGGGAAGAACGAATTGCGAACTATTTCAGAGAAAATCGAAAGCCTCATTACTAAGAGCAAATACTACGTTCAGTGCATTGGATCTAATAATAATGGGCCACCTTAAAAGTCCAATACAGAACCCGTGCTGTTTTGAGAAACGGCATGCCACGGAGCGACGCGATGAATTTATATTCTTTTGGGCGTAAGCATGCACATTGTGTGTAACGGCTCTGTCTAACCCAAAATCAATTCTCAATCCACTCCTCTTATTTATAAACACCCTCAGCCGTCCAGTTGGGCTCGCGCAATAATCACAGGCCGAAAACAGCACCCCCCTGTATCTAATCAGACGCTGACACAGGTCGAGGCACACTTCCGTTCTAGCAAACTTACGAGTTCTTGGTTAGTTGTTAGTCCGAAATGTATAATACAATTTATCAAAAACTACATTCTCTAAATAGCGGCCAACTATTTTAGTGATTGCCCAGAAAGCTTCCACTACCCGTATTGCACAGATAACGTAACGATGCCGATTTAGTTTCTTAAAATTAATGATCCCTCAGGCTTATCGGAAGCGAGAAGAACCTCCGGGTCATCCCTAAAGCTAATACAATTCATCTTCAGAAAGGGAATTTCGCCCCCTTCTTTAATTACAAATTCATTTTTATCTTAGTTTTTTATTAACACAGTAATTGGAGTCACAAGTCTGAATACTCTTCCCCGCTTTCCCGAGTTCATTGGAGCGGTAGTGGGGGAGCAGGTCGACTCGTATCCGTGGGCGGGGGAGAACAGCGACTCATTTACAAAGCTATCGTTTTCAATGTAATTAGAAGAATTTACAAAACCGTTATCGCCATAACTATGGCTATCATTCCTAATTCTACAATCACTTATTATATTTATTGCTTTTATTATTGTTAGATTAATCTCACCATGCATTGAGTTACCATTAAGAAGTTGAAGATGACCTACCCCTCCGTCGACTTCCTTGCAATGGTGACTCAGGTGGGACGAGGTTTGGAGCTTCTAGAGCCCTGCCTCAGCCATTCATCGTAGTCATCATCTCATCATTAAAACTTTCGTTTCAGAAGCTACATTGTAACTTGGGACCCCTCCTGCCTCTGAATCCATCTTTACAAGTCTAAGTTATGTCTCCTCCAACTTGAATCCACATTGATGCTCATTAACATTCTCCATTCATACCCACGATCATCAATAACTTTACATGATTATGGATAAAATATCCTACTCATTATTATAACTCTATACGATAATTGACCATATCCATCCATTTATATTACGCACAATTGTTAGCCAATAATGATCGTTATATTAAAAATTTCCATTAATTACCCGAGATAATAAAGTTAAGTAATCATCCGAACTCACTATATACGGCACTATCATAAATAATATCATGTTCTGGATCTCCATATTATACGAATTATTAAGATTATCTATTATAACGGACTATATGTAGAACGCCATTTCTATCAAGATTACAGCATCAAATATAATTTAATATTCCCCCCCAAAATTTGACCTGATTCATATAAAAATTGCAGGCCGAACAATTACAAGAATTTCTACTTACAGAGGCGTCGTAGAAATAAATTTTGCGTACCTCCGCTCCGAACTCGCTCCTTAATTCAAATTTGAATTTTCGACTACCGACCGACTCCCGAACTCCGTCGTAAAGCAAGAATTTTCGACTACGACTGTTCACGACTCCGACTTCCACTTAAACAAAAACAATTTCGACCTCGAACTCCGACTTCCGACTCCGACTCCGACTCCAGCAGTTAAATTCAAAATTTACAGACTCTGACTCGGCACTCTATGTCGAATAATTTCCATGCAAAACATTTTTTTGTTTCAACTATTTTTTTTCGCTTCTTTTGTGGCAATAAAAATACACTTTTCACAATGAAATCTAAGTCTCCAAGTGCTATACGCGTAACACATACCGTGAAAGACTAAGAGCTGTAGCAATTAGGCCGCATCCGCAATATTGTTCTCTACCCGGGATCGCATAAATTTTTTCTGCGCGATAGCGGAATAGTATTTCGCTTTTCATGGGAATTATGAGACTAATGATTCCTCAACATCTTCTTTAACGCAGGATGTTCAGCCATCTCGTTTGCAATAGTTAGTTGGTACATGCTCTCGATGAGTGATGCGAGCAAATAAATCGAAGCTGTCTCCCCTTATGCCTTCCGTCGAACAAACAAACGTGAAAAGCTTGACAGCGTGATGACTAATACCGATTCTGCTAGATAATTGCGCAGTTACCTCTCTTAAACCGTTTGAAGAGATAGCATAAGCACTATATTCGAGAAAAATCTGTTTATTTGCCAGAAGACGAGATTCCTCTAGACTGCAACGAGTTGAAAGCCTGTGACCTAAATGGCTGAGTATAAAAAGGAAGGAACTTTCAAACGCGGTGACAGCAAACTACCTAATGCTGGAGATAGGATAATAGATTCTCAAAAATCTGCAAAACGATTACGCATTTGCAATAGCAACTTACCTTTCTGGACCCTAGATACAAAACCAATTTCTCTGTATCCACGTGACTTCTGCCACAAAGGGTTAAAATTGTATTACGTATCGCACCATATTGTGATGAAGCTGCTGCTATGAGCCAGAATTTCACGCAGCAATAAAAAAGGCGAAAGATTGCAGCAAAAACAGGCAACATTACACTACTGTTAGCGAAACCATTGCAGCAATCCGCATGAACGTTTCGTTTGCTTATAGCGCGCGATGAAGAGTCCCTCTGTGTCAGACGTGTCAGAAGGTACACCAATCAATAATCTAATCAGAAGATACCAAAAGCCGAAAAACTCTTGGAAGTCGGATAAAGGATCCATTGGTTTTATGGCGTGGTATCTTCAAAAGTTTTTCAAGTCTTGAGAACTCGGGAGGAATATTTCAGCATGCCTCAATAAGTGTAGCTGAAAGCGCGAGCATCCTTTTCACGCGATGCAGATGCTCCATTGTTCGAAGACAACAAGAGTATCAGAGCCAACCACTCTCCCCTATTTCCAATCGGGCCTCAAGCCAAGCTTTAATGTCTCTTGTTACATAGTTCGGAGAATTATTTACTTTCAAGCTATTATTCTTACTTATAACCTTTTTTTCAACAGGTTGGGCGGTGTGGAAGATGGTGGGACGTGCAAAAAGAGGTTGGGATCCATATCTCCGGGCAATTCGTTCGTAACACCAGGTATATATACTGAGTATGATTAAAGTATCTATAGATATATATATGATGCACCTATATAGGTATATAGTATATATATAGTATATAGTATATAAATATAAATATATAATTAAGATTATATAGATATATTATATAATATTATATATAGCATAGTAAGTATAGTGTGGTATAGTGTAATCATATAGATAGTATGAACACTCCCAGGCCAGGGCTTTCCACCGTCAGAGATTGGCATGTCCAACATCTTCTTTTGGCCCATAACTCTCTTACCTTAGACGATTTTAGAACAACCGATTTGCTATTGTCGTCACATTGTGTTTCCGTGCAGGTTGTCCTAACGGTTAATAGCTCTACAGTGTAGGGGGTTCTTCGGCCTTGGTGCAGTAGAACTAGTATTTTATTCACCCAGAGGTCCTCCAGGATTTGCTTCTAGGCGGCACTAATGATAACAGGTCCTAAGATAATACAAGCAAAAAGGATAAGGACCAGGCTGTAGCCTCTGTCGCTTCCTTACCCTTTTCGCGAAGAAAATCTTCACTATGTCCCTGACAAGCTACGAAACGTTCCAAACCTTTCCTTTAAATGGTATACATTTTCTACTTATATATTATATATATTTATTTTATATATATTATTATATATATATATTTTTTTATACTGTATATACTATACTATACATATATTGTAATATAATATATATATATATATAGATATTAGTATATTAAGATAATAATTTATATGTAATATATATAATATCATAATTTCTCATTTTTTATGTAATCGTGTATATATATTGTTTTCCACTCACACTACCCACTTCATATTATCCATCATATACTAATATTCTCTATATTATATCAATTGATAGATACTTGTCGGCTAAGACTCTAAACATCGTGCCTCATCTCCATCCGCGGAGGTAACAAAGACCTGTCCCCCCTCCCATATGCTTCGAGCGGCGCTGAGTTACACATATAATAGGAATCGCCAGGCTTGTATTATCCCACACATAGACAAATTGAACTATATTTTGTGTTTATTTTTACGCGCTAGATGAAACCACATTTATACTGCGCAAGACTTATTTTTATTTAGTCTTACATTATATACAACAGCATTTGAAAGATGTTAACAGGAATACAACTTTGTTCATTATTTCCATTTCCTTCATTTCCGCACATAATAAATAATAATAATATAATAATAATAATAATATAATAATAATAATAATAATAATAATACATGATAATTAAATAATAATCAATATATACAATTAAAATAAATACATTCTGAATAAGGTCTTTAGATTTACAGCTCTCTTTCTTGCTTCTCCTCTGCTTCAAAAAATTATTGTACTTTTGTTTTTTTTATAAGAAGAGAGAAGCAAGAAGAAGAAAAAGGGGAAGAAGGAAGAGAATAAGGATTAGGAAAAGAGTAAGGATGAAAAAAAAAGAACGAAAAAGAAAAAAGAAAAAGAAAAAGCAATAATACTACTAAAAAATTTCGACTTCGACTCCGACTCCTTTGCGACGGGAATTTCCGGACTGCCGTACTCGACGTCCGACGTCCAGCTTCACGAATTTTCGACTGGCCGGGTCTCCGACTTCCGTGCCCCAATTGCATCCGACTCCACCGACTCGAACCTCCGACCTCCCGCCCGAAGATAATAAGAACATCATTATGTCCCCTCACACGACTTCACCCCTATTGCCCCACCTCTCTCAGTGACTCTCTCCGCCCTTGCACGTGTGATTCTGCTGTCGGAACGCCGCGGGGGTCTCCGTTGTTCGGTGTTGCCTAAATTGTAAGGTGTTTGTTTCCATCATCGAACCTCTTTGTCTATCTCAATGAACCATCGCTAGTAGCGTCTTGTGTGAATCGTGATCTCGTAGGCTTGCGTGTCGAAATCAAACTGATTCGTACTGCATCTGCCAAGGCTTGCAACCGTCTTGTTCCCCAACTTATGTGACGTCTTCAACTAAATGTATACTTATACTCTTTCCCTTCCTTGCTCTGGGATTTCTTATGAACTTCAATAGTGTTTCTGGTCCCTGGATGGCCGGCGGAAGTTTTCGCTATTGCTCAACAGTATGTCTATTTAGCGACGTCTATTACGCTCGTATCGGCTCTGGTGACCTCAGTCTTTCTTCAGCTGCATTTTCTGAGAGGGTGAATCAATCTCGTATATGTTCTTCTCTCACTATGGTTCATAGGAATCCTTCTCTTTCTCGGTTGTATTTATCTCTCCGCGCTCTTTCATCCTTTCCTCCTACTGCTGGCTAGACACTCTCGACACTCCACAGCTCACATACTATATCTGCCGCCCTTCGTAGCCCGTTTACAGTTTGACCATTCGGTTCTCCTCCCTCATGGAGGGTTAGCCGGGTTATTCTGTGGGTGCTGGTCCATCCGTGTTATGTTGAAAAAACTCTTGTTAAGAAATTTCTGTGTGGCCGCGGTTTTCGGGGCATTTCAAGTTAAAGTCTCTCATCGCAATTATTCATGGTGGCGCCTTGCTTCTAAGTGTATGTATAGAGATAGCTGTAAATTGGCAACGTTGCTAAGTGTGTTGTGTTTGTAATAAATTCATGCCCGTGGATTCTGTCCGTTATGCCGACTTCGGAAGAGCTGGGACGTGAGCCACCCGTAGCAGTCCGATATGATCGTATGTTCAATGTGCTACCCCATACCATCATGCGCAACTGGAAGCTCTTCCTCCTCTATGCCTCGGCTGATTCTGTTAAAGACTTCTTTCGTCTATCTGCTCCATACGCTTGTTATTTAACGCGCATGGATTTGCCTATAGGATCGCTCTATACTCGTAGCTGTACAACCTTAGCATCTACACAATCGTCTTTATAGGAGTTTCAACGAAATTTTAATCTGGCTATATATAGCCTTACCCTCTCCCTCTGGAAATCGGCTGATTTCATTAAGGTTTAGATCATGGTCCGTCTGCCGTGGTGGTTCATCCGCATAGGGCATTCAAATTTCGTCTCTCAAGAGGGAATAGGATTGACAATTCGGGGCGGACTGCTTCTCTCCCTTTTCTTCTTTAGTGTGTGTGTTCCGCATAATGGTGTGGCGGAGAATGGTGATTTCTCACCAGGTTGCCTGATCCTTCCATGTCCACTACTGTGGCTTTGCTTTCCGACTCGTCTGTTATTAGCGACGATCACCTTCTTCCTATTACCCCTCATAGGAGGCGCGTACTTCTGAGAGGAGTGGTGATGGGGTCTTTGATGATTGAGAGCCGAGTCACAATAGCCAAATTGTTCCTCTTCGTTGAACTCTGGGTGACTTTCTTTTTTGACTTGGCATTTTTAGCTTAACGGTTTTTTACTTTTCTTTTTTTGTTAGGGGAAAAATTTTAGTCCTATTGCGATAGGGCTTTCTTTATTTCACGTTTTTTTGAGTTTAACTGTTTATTTTATGTGCTCATGTTTCTTGTGTGTGTTTGTGCTTTTGACTCGCACTTTTTCTTCAGCCTTCACTTCGACTGATTTAAATTTTGATTTAATCTATGATTTTGCCGCGTTGCTCAGAGTCGTCACTCTGGGCAGTCCTATTTCATTGTAGTATAACTCTGTTGATACAGCATGGTCCCGAGTACCAGTCAGTAATGAAAGAAGAGTATTGCATCTCCTAACACATCGCTTTTTTTGGCAAAAACAAGATTAAATCACGCTTATTCAACTGTCCTGCTTCATTTCTCTTATAT
>JABUQX010135864.1:25000-30683 GCA_015478945.1 Trachelipus rathkii | reverse complement strand
CAGAGTCTACTTGGTTTCTTCTCTTATTTTCGCTTCCTCATAAAGGACTTTGCCGCAGTAGCACAACCTTTGTATGATTTGATAAAGAAAGGTGTCCCTTTCCTTTGGACGAAAAAACAACAACAAGCTTTCGACACTTTGAAAGAGAAACTGGTGGTGCAGCCACAACTAACTTTCCCTGATTACCGCAAGGAATTCTTCGTGAACACAGACGCTAGTAATTACGGGATAGGGGGAGTGTTGTACCAACTGACAGATGAAGGGAAAGAGAAGCCCTTATCTTTCGTGTCCCGGACACTCAGGGGCAGTGAGTTAAACTATGATACGATCGAAAAGGAATGTTTAGCCGTGGTGTTCTGCTTGCAAAAGTTTAAGAACACCATCTTCGGCTATAAGGTCACTATCATCACCGACAACCAACCTCTCTGCTTTATTTTCCGAAATAAACAGCAGACCGGCCGTTTAGCTCGATGGAATCTACTAGTAAACAGTTTCTCACCCACCATAGTGTATAAAAGAGGAAAGAATAACGTTGCCCCAGACTATCTGAGTAGGCATCCGGCATCTAATGTGTTCCTGGTCAAAGAAATAGCGAAAACAGAGAAAACAGAGAAAGCAGAAACAACAGAAAAGTTCCCTCGAATAGATTTCGCTTTGAGTCGGGAAAATTTCATCAAAGAACAACAGAAATGTCCCCGTGTAGGAAAATTGGTGAAATGGGCCGAAGAGAATCCCAGAACACACCCACACATCTTAATAAAAGGCATCTTACATTACGCTGTGGAAGCAAAACCTTATCTTGTACATGTTCCGGATAGTATGATTTACAGTGTGATAGACCAGTGCCACGCTTCACTAGCTAGCGGACACGGTGGTCAGCAAAGAACTGAAAAGAGAGTAGAGGAAAAATACTATTTTCCTGGTATTCAAAAGTTAGTAAAAGAATACTGTAGTCAATGTGTGTCGTGCGCTAGAACTAAGGGTCCTAGACCCCCTACAGCAGAGATCAATCGATGGCCATTGCCGTACACACCTTTCTCACGCGTTCATGTTGACAGTATTGGAAAATTGCCAGCTTGTACAGGATCAGGAGCCAAATACATCTTAGTATTTCGCGACGTTTTAACACGGTATGTTGAATTAGTGCCTTGCAAGACTAGAACGAGCGAGGAATGTGCCAGAGCATTGCAAGAGAGGGTCATATGTAGACATAGCGCCCCTCAATTGCTTGTCTCTGATAATGCATTGGAATTTACGAGCCAGGTATTTAAGGACTTATGTAAGGCGTGGAGAATAAAGAAGGTGGAAATTTTGCCTTACAAAGCCTCCCAAAATGGTGTTGTAGAAAGAATAAATGCTGATATTGAATCTTTCTTGCGACATTACGTGAATGCAAATCACCGAGACTGGGATAAGTACCTGAGCTTTGCCCAAATCGCTATCAATTCCGCGTATAATCGATCTATAGGGTCTTCTCCCCATTTCCTTTTGCATGGATATATAAAAAGGCTCCCTTACGAGATGCCTGATTATGTATCACCCTTTGTGAATAAGTCAGAGAAAATGAGATTCATTTCGGACGAAGTAGATACGATAGTAGAGAGGATCGATTATATAAGAGATTTGGCAAGAGAGAAGTTAGAAGCGGAAACCACAAAAACTTTGGAGCAACAACATAAAAGGGCCAAACAAAGAGAGTTCAAAATAGGAGATTATGTTTTCGTTAGAGCAGTTAAAAAGCCCCATCAAAGTTCGAAGTTATGCATCAAGTTTGACGGACCATATATTGTCCGATGTTTAAGGGGACCAAACAAACTGATGGTGTATTGTTTAGATTCAGGCCGAACCTTCCCTGTCCATGTGGACAACGCCAAGGTGATCCCAGCAGAAAAGTTCACCGAGTCACATTTTGACTTCATGAACGATGAGGTTTGGAATCCCCACGCAGTGGAAGAAATGTTAAGCTCCAAAGAACAAAAAAGGGAAAGAATTGAGGAAAGACAACAGAGAAGTGACCCAGGAGTCCCTTCTGAGAGAAAAGAAGAAGAAGAAGAAGAAAGAGGAGAAGAGGAGGAAGAAGACGAAGAAGTAGAAGAAGACGAAGAAATAGAAGAAGTAGATGAAGTGGAAGAACCTTCTCCTCCCACAGATCAAATGTCTTCCCAATATTCTTTCCAAATTCCCATAACGCCACAAATTCAGTATGGACACAGCTACTTTCCAACTCCCCATCCCCCACAATCTCAGCAAGAATACTACAACTCTTACTCTATCCCCCCACCTCAGCCGGTACCGAGTAGTACGAATTCTTGGAGCCATCCGACTCCCGTACAACAACCGACCCCGGTGGAACCCGTAAGAGAAAGTAAACCCATGGAAGAAAGAAGATTTAGCGATGAGATTGTAGAAAGAAGATACAGCGATGTAGTCGTCGGAAGAGCGCGTCCAGACAGTGAATTTAAGTGTTCCACTCCTAAAACTGACTTCCCGAAAACTCCCTCCAACCCTGCGGTTCGGAGAAAAGAGTTTAGACCATCTTTATCCCCTATTCAGCAAGAGATTTCCCTAGAAAACCCTGTTCAAGAAATTTCTCAGGAGCCACCAGCACACGAAGGTGAGGTGTATGGAGCCTATGGTGGAGCCCCTCCAAGAACAAATTCCCCTGTGAAATCTCCAATTTCCCCAGTGAAAGATGGCCACTACCCCATTCCCCCGGTCGTAGATTCATCTCCTAAGGTGTTCATCCCAGATAACAGAAAACAGGACCCCTCTTACAGGCCCCATAATCTGTTCACTGGTCCTAGAGATTCTACACCCCGAGTTACCCGAAGTCAAACAAGGATGAAGGAACAAGCTTTACAGCAACAGCCCGAGGCAAGTGACAACACGGAGACTACAGCGAAGACTCCTGTCCAGCCTCCACCTGTCGAATTGGATTTGAACACCACAGTCCGAGGAGGGAAAACTTGGTATTTGCCTCCTGGTTACTAGTTCATCCCAATTTTGTATATACTTTTGTATATTCCTAGATTTAAGAGAAAATTCTTTTAGTTTGTAGAATGAATTCTTCTTATTCTGTTAGTCTAAGAAGGATACTTTAATTTTAAGAATATGATGAAAGTACATTTCGCTTCGCGTCTGTACTAAAATTTTTTTTTCTTAGTTAAGAAACACTTAGTGGATTAGGAAAAATATTAGACTGGATTAGTAGACGATCGTCATAAATTTAAGAAAACTAGCCTGGATTAGCATATTTTAAGAGAATTAGTTGGGATTAATACATATTCATAAGAACTCTAATCTTAGAATTTAGATGTAGCTTCAATAGATCTTAGAATAGATTAATTCACTAATAGTTTTTACTCATTTTTTATATAAAGAAACCTTTTAAAAAATATGTTTCACTCTCAGAATAAGGGGGGAGCAATTTTTTGTACAAAATAAATACAAAATAGAAAACCCAAAAAACTTTTCTATTAAGAAAAAACAAAAAAAATAAGTAATGAGTAAGTAAGTAAGTAATATAAAAACTAAATTAGTAATTAAGCAACTAATAAAAACTAAATTAGTAAGTAAGTAACTAAGTACTAAATAGTATATAACGTTAAGTTTAAAGAACTCTTACATTTAGATTTTTATTCTACTAACTCGATTATAGTTAAGAAAACATTTAGTTTAGTTAATAAAACGCGAACGCTTTAACTAACCAATTAATTTTAAAATATTAATTAAACATAGGCGACCTTTAAATTTATCAAAACCAAGAAAAGTATAAAGTATAAATATTTCAGAAATGAATTTCGGAATACCAGCTTTGTTGCTACTCCTCATCGTATCAACATGCCAAAGCAACCTCATAAATGAAAAAGAAGAAACAAAGATTCTACCTGGTTTAGTTTTATATCGTACAGGAGAAGTCAACTTCATAGAAGGATACCTCGATCTAGTTATCTCCTTAGAATGTCCTTCAGACATTAAAGAAACTATCATCAAGACGACTAAACTGGTAACCAACGTCAAAGAATCATTTCTACCATCGTTCGAAACCATGTTTCTAAATGTTTCCACACATCAAAGGGCTCACCAATGGGAATTCAAGCTAATGACCATTCGAGTAAAAGTGTTAGCCCAGAAATTGAACGAAGTAAGTGAATTGCCTTGGATCTCTGCAAGATCAAAAAGGAAGCGAGCCGCTTTTGAATTTGGAGGAGACGTCCTCAACATTCTCTTTGGCACTGCTACCGATAAACAGGTAAAACTACTTCGAAAGAAGATCAACATCTTAGGTAATTATGCCTCTACCTCAAACTTATTGATTACTGAATTAAAGGAACAGTTGAAAGCGAATACTCGTACTTTAATAAACTTTAGGGATAGCTTACAAAAATTAATTGAATTTCAGAGTAGTCTAAGTGCTACGCACAATATAATAAACCAATTGGGAAGTATCAGGGCGTTAATAAATCTAATTGAGCAAGCGGTTCATAATATCCATCAAATCCACCAATTGGTAATAAATTCACTCCAACTTGCCAAAAACAAAATAACGAATTCACAACTTTTTTCTCCCATCTTCCTATTACCTTTTGTACTAGAAATGAACAAAGAAACTAAACTTCACACAGTCATTCCTCTAGAAACAAAAACCTATCAAACCTTTTTAACCTACTCTTGGACTATTCAATCTGCAGCTAGCCCCTATGAACTAATCACCTTGATTCCTTTCATCTCAGTAGAAACTTTCATCTCGTATAAACTAATACCTTTTCCTACTCATCTTCCTTTAAACAGATCACTAGTTCGAGTCATGTACAACGACCCAAATAATTACTTCTTTGTGAATTACGGTAATCGAAAATACACTTACCTCAAAGAATCAGCACACGATCTTTGTAGACATTTAGGTCAATTAGCAGTTTGCCCTCAGTCCCAAGTGTTTGCTTCCATCGATGATCAATCTTGTTTACTATCTCTAATCTTGAATTTCACTAATGATTTTTCGCACTGCCCTATTGCAGAATATAAGTCTATAGAACCTTATACTGTCGCTTTAGGACACTTCACCCTTATTTCTTTCTCAGAAAAAACTAGGGCTTCGATTGCATGTGAGAAACCCAACTCTATACAGCATGTCTATGACTATGTCTTTACTATTCCTCACGGATGTGCTTTCATCTCTTCTAAGTTTCAGTTTAAGAATCCTATCCACCTGAAGAATATTACCCTTTCTTCCTTAATTTCTTACTCTGATCACGTTTTATTCAACTTCTTATCTCACGTTGCTTTACCTAACATTTCTTCTGTTTTGTTCCCTAAGTTTCAAACTTTAAAAGAAATTCATTGGAATCAAAGATTGGATCAATTAAATCAAACAATGCATCCTTTCACACCGTACTTCCCACAAATTAAATTCATCCCATATATTGGAGGAGGAACTTCTGGCACGATCTTTTTCATTATAGTTCTTGTCATCGCGTATTTCGTTTGGACTAAAAGAGTATTCCTTTGCAAAATGTGTATGCCGAAGGGACCAACACCAACTGAAAGCATTCCACTTCAGGCCATCCCAACACCCAATGTTCGAATACAATTAACACCTGAAGATACACCTTTAAACAACCTGGTTCAGATAAGATCTCGACCCAGTTCCCCAGCTCCTGTCCAACGCTTGTCTTTACTTCCA
>JABUQX010135864.1:0-2500 GCA_015478945.1 Trachelipus rathkii | reverse complement strand
TAATAATTAATAATAATCATAATATTCATAATAATCATAATAATAACATAATAATAATTAATAAGTAATAATAATAATAATAAGTAATAATAATAATAATAATAATAATAATAATTAATAATAATAATAATAATAAATAAAAAATCTGTGAACAGGTAGGGTTAGGTCCCAGTGAAACAAAAACATGTTAGGTAAAGGGACTATTAAGATGAGCATTGTAGCCAGACATGGTGTGACTATTCCGAAGAGGAATCGTGTTTTGTTTTTTAATTAGCAAAGTAGGATAAGAATTAGGTAAAAAGACATAGAATAGGGACAATAGCAGTTAGTAAGTCCTAAGTCGTATCATTTAAATCAAACGCTATCAAAGAAGCCTGTGCATTTGAAGCCTAATCATTACATATAAAATTATAATTATATGTATATGTGTTATATGTGTATTGTCCTCCGGCCCTATATACTTTATTAATTTCTTCTAGAACATATTTTTTATACAATATGTGTAATCATGGATACTTGATAGATTAGGAGGCCATGGTTCGCATAATATTTATGTATACCTACTAGAGAGTCTTAATGTTATATAATATGACTTATAAAATATTCTGGTTCATAGACATTCAAAATGACACACACGCATAACCTTCTTTTACTTTATCATATTTTTTTTCCTATTTCATTTGAGGATAAGTTTTACCATCAAAAGTCACTCCTCCGAGCGTTCATTATAATATAAATAACAATTCCTCCCAAAATTGGAAAACTCTCAACGTCGTTAAATAGTAGAGTTGCCCTGTGTCAATATATATAAATATGTTGAAACAAAATTAAGAAACTATATTTAAAAAAACAAAAGTACATAAGAAATATAAAAAAATAACTTATTGAATCTATATAAATATAGAAACTTACATATATAAAATTATAGTATATATAATATTAATTATATAATTAATATTTATAAAATATAATATATATATATATTTTAATATATATAATTATATATATTATATTTATATTTATATATATAATAATATATAATATATATATATAATATATTATATATATAATATATATATCGATAGATAGTAGCAGTGAGAGAGTATATATTACTAAAATTTACTAGTTATTATAGTGATAGATCACGGATTTGCCAAGTGTGTAAGAAGCGAAGCGGAATAAATAGTTCACCAGATATTGCTGAGGTGAACTCTAATTGCATAGGTATAGCATCTGCATACTTAGTTCAGTACGCCCACTGATATAAGATTTTATAAGGTATTAGTGATGTTATATAGAGGCGTGGTTATATGTTTAGTATTCAACCCTGTCAGTAATCAGTCTAGCTTATTATAAACTCTAAACGTGTGCAAAGGTATAAATAGCCATACCTCTATACATGATGAAGTAACTTGTGTTGTGTCGTAATAAAGTAATAGTATAGTTTATAGAATATTGACATATACGGGTATTTGTAGATATGTATACTGAATTAGTGGAATAATCATACGTTATATTTATATATATATAGTATATATATATATATATTAATATTATATATATATATATATATATAATATATATATATATATATATATATAAATATATATAAGTAATGATATAGTAATCTGGTTTGCAAGTAGTTTTTTGGATTACTAACGCGTAACATAAATGCTAAGGATTAATAAAGTAGTAATAGGTATTTGACTTACTTAGAGTAACCTACAATGAGTATATTGTATGTAATGACCGTATATACGGAACTAAGGTGATTGGTATGAACTATAAGTAATGGTTATATATAGTAATAGAGAGAACTTATCCGGTTTTTTTTAAATTATTGTACGGTTTGTATATATACTCGTAAGTGTATAGTTGATACTGAATAAATTATTATAGAAATATATTATATTAATAATTATTAATTAAAATGTGAGATTGATCATAAGCTGTATGGTTATAAATTAATATGTTTAAATAGAAGTCTTTATTATACTAATTGGTTGTTATTTATATACGAATGTAGATAATTAGATATCATATGTAATATAATTAAAAATTTTCTCGGTAAAAATCTTTTTTATATTTAATTATCCGTCTACTGAACGTTGAAACTCAGCAGGATCAAATAAGATGGAAATTATAACTTTCACTTGCTTATAATATTAGTATTATATAGTATATATAATATATATATATATATAAATATATATATTATATAAATAAGTAAAATATATAGTAATTATATTAATATATTATATAATATATATATATATATATATATATATATTAATATAATATATATATATATATATATTAATATATTATAATATATATATATATCATTATAATTTATAATATATATATAGTAATTTGTTCTTATTCTTATTCTATATTACTATTCCACCTTCCTTCATTGTTGTGACCTCCACAAGATTTGAGGTATATATATTTATAGTGTGTCACCACCAGTCAGGGCAGAAGCGCCGCTAAGGTGGTG
>JABUQX010135862.1:0-25000 GCA_015478945.1 Trachelipus rathkii | reverse complement strand
ACACACACACACACACACACACACACACACACACACACACAGCGATGACGTCAGCGTAAGTAGCTCATGAAAGTAAGTAGCTCATGTAAGTAAGTAGCTCATGTGGGGCAGAATGTGAGGTATTCGTATGTGTGTACTGTGTGTGTGTGTGTGTATGTACCAAAAATAATGAATATAGCTTCCAGGGGGCAGCGACCCCACAGGTGCAAAACGGCGCGCCATGAAATGTACACACCAAATGATAGCCCACCCTTGGGGAACACGAAAAACGCTCATCGTCTTTCTGGAGTACAAGGGGGCGCCGCGCCCCCAATTGATTGGGATATGTCATGCTACTACTTACGCCCATATATATATATATATATATATATATATATATATATATATATATATATATATATATATATATATATATATATATATATATATATATATATATATATAGTAATACTGTAGACAGCGACCCACACATTTTCATACCAAAATATTATATGTTAAAATATTGTCCGAAAAGAGCACCAAAATATTCTATGTTAAAATATTGTCCGAAAAGAGCAGTGAGTCACTCGAGTTCAACAGTCAGTCAGTCGAGTTGTCAATGACTCGTTTTATAAATAATCCATAAAAAGAGCAGCTGACTCAAAGAAACAAAATAAAAAAGCATCAACAAGTGTTAAAATGTTTTTAGTGCATAAAATGAATGTCTTAGATTTAGCAGCCATATGTGCCGAAGATTATTCGTTGTTGGCATTTTTACAATATTTTAAATTGATTTTGTGTGAAAAAAAGTGTTTGACATGTGATCAATATTATGAAATTATTAAAGTTAATGAGGTGTTTAAATTTCGGTGTAAAATTAGAACTTGTAGAAATATTTATACAGTTTCTCCTGAGGGTTATTGGTTTAACCGGGTGCGTATTTCTTACGAAAAAGCGTTGTATTTAAACTTTCGTAGCTTATATGCATTATATGTTTTTGATTCATTTTAAATTATTGTAGGTGAAATTTACAATCCCTTGTAGGGGCCGAGCCAGGCAACACATTGATGGTTATTTAGCATCGTATATATTTTTCCGTAACGTCAAGAAATCGCAACGTTTCACAGAATTTTGTGACACTATTGGCAAGTTCAATAATTAATGCAAGGTAAATTTTCAAAACCAGGTTTTTTTTGGGGCTCGATTTATTAAGCTAGAGCATAGTTGGGGGCTTTCATAATCCATTAGGTTAGGGCCTAGTTGTGGCTTTCATAATTCATTAGGTTAGGTCCTAGTTGGGGCTTTCATAATCCATTAGGTTAGGGCCTAGTTGGGGCTTTTAAGTCTAGGTTATGATAAAGTTTTGTTAGGTAGACACAGATTTACTATATATATATATATATATATATATATATATATATATATATATATATATATATATATATATATATATATATATATATATATATATATATATATATATTAAAATGCTCTTTTTAGTGATTATTTATAAACGAGTCACCACTGGTCAACTCGAGTGACGCACTGCACTTTTCGACAATATTTTAACATAAAAATTATGGTGTGTAAATATGTGGTTATTATCAACAGTTTTACCATATATATATATATATATATATATATATATATATATATATATATATATATATATATATATATATATGTGTGTGTTTTTATAGTAAAGATTTAAATATAGATATATATATATATATATTATATATATATATATATATATATACTATAGTCATTTATAAGCTGTTGACCTGTTAATATTAGGTTAGTTAATTTAGGTTAAGTTTGGTTAGGCTAGGTTAGTCTGGTTGTTAGGTTAGGTTAGCTTACCCAAAAATTTAATGTACTTACCCTAAAAATTATTAAAATAACGATACATTAATTATTGATTTTCGCCCTGGAGTCAACTGCTTATAAATACCCTATATATATATATATATATATATATATATATATATATATATATATATATATATATATATATATATATATATATATATATATATATATATATATATATATATATATATATATATATATATATGTAAAGGTTTCCATTGTCCGTCATATGTATCTTAAAACTATTAATGCTACAGTAAATGGAATACATTTTTGGAATCAGCGTAAAGAGGTAGTAAATTGAAACACTTTAAAAATAAAAAAGTGATTTTAAAAAGTTAATAAATCTTTACTAGTAATTTTAAACTTATTTTAATTAACGTAACCTTACGTTGCCCTTTAAATAATGGGTGGTGTTTAAAACTAAAGAATACCCAAGGGCATACCGCACCGATGGCAGAGTCGGGGTCTCTCGGGGGAACTACGGGTAGGATTATTTCCCCCTCCGGGGAGGGTCTCCGACCCCCGCTCTTTTATATTTGGGTGTCGCGGGGGTTCCTTCCCCCTCCCCACGGGGTATGGAAAACATCCCTCCGTCCCTCTGTCGGCTCGAGCCCCCTAGTGTGCCGTATATATATATATATATATATATAGTATATATATATAGTTATATATATATATATATATATATATATATATATATATATATATATATATATATATATATATATATATATATATATATATATATATATATATATGTATTTAATTTTGTGCACGTGAAAGAGTTTGCGATTCAGACCCCGTTACAAATTTTTGACCCCGTTATAATGAACTGTTTTTAGAGATTTCAGATTTTTTGATAGAATTTATCATTTTACACCAACATATTAATTGTTATTTATTACTCATTTATTACATTAATTATACGTTTCAGGGCTAACGTTTTACGCTGATTCCGAAAATGTATTCCTTTTTACTATATAGTATTAATAGTTTTTAAGATACATATGACGGACAATGGAAACGCTGGCCATATATATATATATATATATATATATATTATATATATATATAACAATAAAAAAAATATATATATATATATATATATATATATATATATATATATATATATATATATATATATATATATATATATATATATATATATATATATATATATATATATATATAAGAAACTATAGTCTTTAAATATAGGAATGGAGCATTATTATTCGTATCCGCATTCGCGAAAGGATCCTTATCCTTTTTATGGTGCAGATAAATGTTTTTTTTTTTCATATATTGTTATTATATGATACTAACAATAACTTTTGATTATTGATGAGCAGGATAAAAAATATTTGAATAAAAAAAAGGTAACTATTCATTAATATCGTACTTTTTTAAGAATCTTACGTTTGGCAGTGCCCGAGACAAATTGACGTTCGGGATATCTTTTGAAGTGCAAAAATCCTCCCCTTAAAAAAGATAAATAGTGTTACGCCAAAGTTGATTCATATAGGTTGGGTTGAAATTTACTGCATTGTAGATTAATATAGGTTAGGTTACGTTTCAATGCATCGTCGATCAATATAGGTTAGGCTTCGTTTTACTGTACTCTAAGTTCAGGTTATGATATGTTTTGTTTGGTATACACAAAATCTGTATATAAAAACAAACCCAATACGAAACGTATTTTTTTACCCAAAAACATTATTCTTTATCATACCTTGAATTCTTTCACTAAAAGCCGTTTTCTTTCTCATGCAAAATCAGCGTTTTGGCATACTTTATCAATTAATTTTTAATAGTTTCACATAGTGATGGACCGGATGTCAAAATTTGACTGTTTGCGGATGTGGATCTTAAAGAGGATGAGGATGAGGATGCGGACCTTAAATTAGATGCAGATGCGGATGTTTACTCTTTGAAGTTTGAATTAAAAATTATATATATGTATATGTATATATATATATATATATATATATATATATATATATATATATATATATATATATATATATATATATATATATATATATATATATATATATATATATATATTACCACATAGCCTCTTAATCTTGTATTTGTATGGTTTCTGACCAAGTGGAAAGTGCAGGAATATTTAGGCTCGATAGCAAGCCCTGCTTCAGAGCGACGTAGTCGGAATGCTTGCCACCGTAAGGCGTGGGTTCGCATCCTAGTACGCGGCTTTTCCAATGCGAGAAGCTAAGGAGAAGAGCGATTTGTTTGTGAATAGACTGTTCGTTGAAAATGTTGGATATGTTTTTGAGGTGTGTGTATTGAGATTAGTGTTATAATACACTATGCCGTAAACTGCAATACATAAATATTGCAGAAAATCTACTAAAGACAATTTTGTGTCCGTTCACATGGCCGAACTAGAACTCGAACCATACAGAGAGGAAATCCTGTTCTTAAGGTGAGCCAAAAGCTCCCCTTAACTAATCGACCATTATTATTATTATTGGTTATTATTATTATTATTATTATACATATATATATTATATTATTATTATATATATTATTATTATTATTATATATATATATATTATTATATATATTATTATTATTATTATTATTATTATTATTATTATTACATATATATATTATATTATTATTATATATATATATATATTATATATTATTATTATTGTTATTATTATTATACATATATATATATATATATATTATTATTATTATATATATATATATATTATTATTATAAATAAATTTATATATATATATATATATTATTATTATTATTATATTATTATTACATATATATAGTTATATATTATTATATTACATTATTACATATATTATACATATATATACATATATTATTATTTGTTATATATATAGTATATATATATATATATAGTATATATAGTTATATATATATATATATATATATATATATATATATATACATAAATAATAAATTTATATATATATATATATATATATATATATATATATATATATATATATATATATATATATATATATATATATATATATATATATATATATATATATATATATATATATATATATATATATATATATATACAGAAATCGAAATTCAAAATTACAATTATTCCCATAAACTCCTATGATAAAGATGCCAAATAATATTTATTTTATATGCATTTAATCAAATGTAGAAAACATTCTCAACATCCTCATTTTTCAAAAGAGGATGCGGATGCGGATGTGCCGTTAAGCGAGGATGCGGATGTCAATTTAGGGTCGGATTTTCCGCAAATGCGGATGCGGATGCCATGTCCATCACTAGTTTCATATTTCGTATTTTTCTCGTTTATATCTTAATTAATTGTTAGTATAATATATTAACATGAAAAAAAAACTTAATCTGCACCATGAAGCGGAGGTCCCGCAGATGTGCAACATCAAATATCCGCATAAGCAGATGGGAAAAACTAGACATCCGCATCGGCGGATATTAAAAATTTGACATCCCATACTTCAAAATATACCTATAACTGTGATTATTTATCAGCTAGGCTTAAAATTAGGGATAGCTTGCCTTTTCACGTCTGTATAACCTTGAAAATTGAAGCCATTACACAATAATGTTTACAAAAGATGTTCACGAAAGCAACAATCTCGACGGCTCAAAGTCGACCGTACAACTGAAGAAGTAAAGAGTGCTTTCCGCCATGAGATTAAGATTGCTGAAGCCTAACCGAGATTATTATCTGAACAATCTGTTAAAAGGTACAAATTTCTGTTGATACAACAGCTAACGGGAATACGATCCCTCATTTTAACCCTAACTGATAAATAAACATCTGCGTTATATGGCTTTAGGGTAAAAAGTAATATATATATATATATATATATATATATATATATATATATATATATATATATATATATATATATATATATATATATATATATATATAAATATATATATATATATATATATATATATATATATATATATATATATATATATATATATATATATATATATATACAAACACCTAATGAATGTAAACTACTTTAACACAATAACATTTATTATTTAAAACAAATTAAAAACTTTAACAAAGTGGAAAGGGGGAAGAACCTTCTGAAAGATAGGCCTTTCAGTCCTGCTGGACCTTATTCAATCTTATGCCGTGCGCGACTAATTTGATACAATCTAATTTTGTTAAGTGACTGGATGTGTTCGAATTTTATTGGTTTTCATCTTTGATTTTGTTCATTATAATTTTTCATTTTTTATCAGTCAAAAGAATGTTGTTGAGTTTAGGACCTATTTTCATTTCTCCCTCTATTATATTCATATGTTTTTGTTTTGTATTATAAATCAGGAAGCTCTCCAAAAGTTTTCGTTTAAATGTGTTTCCATTTTTTTTGAAGAATCTGGTAGTTTTTTTTGCATTTATTTGGTGATTAAATTGGTTTCTGTGTTTAACCAATGCGGAATTTAAATTATCTGTTTGGAGGTCATAACCATGTTGGTATATTCTTCTATTTATATCGACCGATTCTCCTATATATGTGTTAGGACAACCTGTGCAACCAATATTGTAAATTCCAGGAATGGGCTGAGCCGGAGTGGAGTCTGCATTATTTTTGCATTGGAGAGATGTCTTTAAATTAGTTATGCTTTTCGCTGGTTGTATGTTCGGTGGTAGTAGATATCTGTATTTATGGGGACCATCTCTTGGTATATTGATATAAATATATATAAAGTCGCTGAGGCCGAGAGACCCTGACTCTTTCCATCTTTGCGATTTAATCTTGGGTATTCCTTTAGTTAAAAAAAAAAAAAAAAAAAAATTTGCAACTCTGACGCTCTATTGCCTTGGAAGTAATCGAAAAAAATCGATCACATCGTTCGTTCGATATATATCGGCTAACATCCTTTTAAAGGACAATTTCACATATATATATATATATATATATATATATATATATATATATATATATATATATATATATATATATATATATATATATATATATATATATTATATATATATATATATATATATATATATATATATCTCTATTCTGTTTTACGACTCCGTCAGTTTTGATTTTTTTTTGTTTTTTTTTATATATTGCTACTATATGATACCAACAATGAATTTCAGTGGTAACGGACATGATTCAAAAGTTCGAAATATTTTAAATAATTTTTTAAAAATCACATTTATGTTAAATATTGTTTCAAAATGAAATATCTCGAAAAGTACGAAACTTACAGAAAAAACAATTACATATTTGAAATCAGCGTATAAAGCTTATTACAAAAAAGTTAAAAAAAAATCATAAATGAAATATCTCGAAAAGTACGACACTTACAGAAAAACCAATTACATATTTGGAATCAGCGTATAAAGCTTATTACAAAAAATTAGGGGGCTCGAGCCGACGGGGGACAGAGGGGGACGTTTTCCATACCCTGGGGAGGGAGGAGGAACCCTGCGACAATCCCAAATACCAAAGAGCTAGGGTTCCGGAGACCCTCCCCGGAGGGAGGGAAATAGTCCTACCCTGTCGTTTCCCGGAAGGCCGAGAGACCCCGACTCCTGCCATTTTTGCGGTTTACCCTTGGGTATTCCTTTAGTTAAAAAAAAAAAATTAAAACTGACGGAGTCGTAAAACGTAAAGGTCCTATATATTTTTGAATCATGTCCGTTACCACTTAAATTGATTGTTAGGATCATATACTAGAAATATATTTAAAAAAAAAAATTCAAAACTGACGGAGTCGTAAAACAGAAAAGGTCATATATATATATATATATATATATATATATATATATATATATATATATATATATATATATATATATATATATATATATATATATATATATATATATATATATATATATATATATATATATATATATATATATGACCACTTAACAAATCCGAACCGATGATATATTCGGCCATTGGTCATTTATACAGTGTACAATGGTAATCCTCTTCCGCCCTCATCTTCCCATTCTTCTTACACTGGAATAAGCTCTCCTTTCTTAGTGAAAAGATAATCAAATATTTCATTTTGCTTGCCAACGATAAAAGGTTCATGTGGGTTATCTGCCTCCACCTCCATATACATATCGATTGCATAGACATCGAACTAGGGTTGGCCTAGCACCGAAATTTTGCGCACCACACCGCACCAGGGTGAGCGCACCAAGCACTGCACCGCACCAAAATTTCATTTTTTTGTAGCACCGCACCTCTACGTTTCAATGCGCGCCGCTATATTTTAAAAATAGCACCGCAACCAGTACACTGGATTTGTGTGGCGTACCGCACCGCACCTGGTTCGTCGGCCAACCCTAATTCGAACACATTTCATAAGTGAAGTAAAAATGTGTAGAGTCAAATTTAAGCTATAGTAATAAAAGAGCTTCACATCTTTAAAAATATAAAAAACTACAATACGAAAATTATACTATTCATTTTGAAAAATATACGAACCATTTTTGGGCCAAACTAAAGAAGTTACCCGCATGATATCTCGAAAACTAAGATAGATACAAGAAAACTGATAACATATATGGAATCAGCGTATGACATTTTTTAAAAATTTTTTTGTATATCTCCAAAACTACGATAGGTACAAGAAAACTAATAACATATTTAGGATCAGCGTATGAAACATGTATGAAAAAAGATTTTTTTTTAACTAAAAGAATACCCCAGGGTAAACCGCAAAGATGCAAAGAGTCGGGTCTCTCGGCCTTCTGGGGAGGACTATTTCCTTTCGGGGAGGGTCTCCGAACCCCCGCTCTTGGTATTTGGGTGTCGCGGGGGTTCCTCTGCCCCCCTTACGGGGGTATAACGTCCTCTCAGTCCCACCGTCGGCTGAGCCCCTAAAAAATATTTATACGCTGATTCCATATATGTTTTTAGTTTTCTTCTACCTATCGTAGTTTTGGAGATATAAAAAAAATAAAAAAAATTTTTTTTTGCATTTTCCATACAAATTTCATACGCTGATTCCATATATGTTATCAATTTTCTTGTACCTATCTTAGTTTTCGAGATATCATGCGGGTAACTTCTTTAGTTTGGCCCTTAAAAAAAAAAATTTTGATAAAAAAAGTAAAAAGATATATATATATATATATATATATATATATATATATATATATATATATATATATATATATATATATATATATATATATATATATATATATATATCTGTATATATCTCCCTTTTTTTTATATATATATATATATATATAGTCTATATATATATATATATATATATATATATATATATATATATATATATATATATATATATATATATATATATATATATTGGCTTCACACCTAAGCTAACAAAAATTACTAAGCTAGACAATTTATTTGTTTAAATTTGATATATGTACCTAAAGTTTGTAAAGCATAATTAGATGAATTTTGGTTTAAAGCCACAATTCAGAATACCATAGAGTGGTATACATGATGCCATGAATGCATGACAGACCGCGCTCTCCAGAACACCGGTGCCTAAAATTAATATTAATTTTTTTCAATTTTATTTTATTTAAAAAAATGAAAAAAATAAAATTTCAAAATAATTAGGTCATTACTTTAACTTTCGTTGTGCGACATACGTTCTAGACTTTATCATTTATTTTTATATTTATAAATTATTTCACTTTGCATTGCTTAAAAGAAAAAAAAACGTGCATCTGGAAACATGGGCGCTGGTGTACATTTTGTTCTATAACGTAGGTTTTAAAAAAGGACTTAAGCTTAACTGGAACAGATAAACCCACATGGCCTAAAATTGTGATTTGTCATTGATTGCGACTAATATATATATATATATATATATATATATATATATATATATATATATATATATATAGTATATATATATATATATATATATATATATATATATATATATATATATATATAAATATCTTTACAACACACACACAGAACGGGAGCTCGGATCAAAAAAAATTTTCACAGGTAGCATCTATGATACATAAATAGATGTTCTATGGTCGAAATGAATTTTTTTTTTTTTACCTGTTCTAGGGGCGAAATTAGGTTAGGTTAGGTTAGGTTAGGTTAAGTTAGGTTAGTCAGGGTCAGGAAAAAAATGAATTTCATTTCGACCCTAAAACATCTATTTATGTATCATAGAGGCTACCTGTGAAAATTTTTTTTTGATCCGAGCTCCCGTTCCGTGTGGGCGTTAAGTAACTTTGTCCTATATATATATATATATATATATATATATATATATATATATATATATATATAAAAATTTATTTTTATATATATATATATATATATATATATATATATATATATATATATATATATATATATATATATATATATATATATATATATATATATATATATATAATTTAAAATAACAAATTTACTCCTAATGTTGAGATTTTCATATCTATTATATAATGAAAAACTGAGGTGGCGTCATTGTATTAGAACCACAATGATTTGCCTCTTTTACTTTTTTAAATAGGTATCAATACGTTAAAATTTGAAGTATCTTCTATTCTGTGCAAAAAATGTCTCATATTTAAGCTAAAAACGGAGAAGCTCTAATCATTCAAGACCGGTCAATGAGGCTCCGTTCACTCTGCCTCACTTCAAAGTTTGCTTGAAAGTCCGTTGTATATAAATCATCCTTTGTAAGTTGTGTTGGAGCAAAGTCGGACACAAAATAGAACTAGACTCATTGTTATGATCGACAGAAAGTGAATCAGAACCTCTGCTAATTTTAAAAATTTAGAATTCGTCCACATTATAAATTCGTACGGTTCATTTCGTGTAAGTGAATATTTACGAACATCATAACGATTCATTTTTTAATCTCATCTGCTGCAAATCTTAATAAATCTTACAGCCAAATTTAATATAAGTTAAGTTAAAAGTTAAAGCTAAATGTTTAAGTTAGAAGATATCACTTAAAATTTAACCTTCAGTAAAAAATTATTAAATAAGAAAAGAAGAAATTACAGATGCTACAAGATTTTACATGGCTAAAGAATATAAAGCTTCAATTTAAAAATATTTTTGTCTTACGATTAATCTGAATAAACGGAAACTAAATGGGAAGCTTATTATAATCAACAATTTTTTTTTTTGAAATTTCCATGCAAATTTCATCTCAATTTATATAAAAATTGAGTTACAAACAAGGATTAGAAAAAATATTCTATTAAGTTATTAACATAAAAATGATTTAAAAGGTAGAAATAATACTCTGGAATTATTAATAGTTTAATAATTATTTATTTTTATTAAATTTTCTCGTATTTAACTAATTTAATCACAAGAACTTTTTACATGTAATATATATATTATTATATTATTATATATATTGTTATTATTATTATTACATATATATATACATATATATATTATTATATATTATTATTAATATATTATATATTGATATATATTATATATTATTATTATTATTATTATATTATTATATATATAATATATATTATATTATTATATATTATATATTATTATTATTATTATTATTATATTATTATTAAAGATATTATTATATTATTATTATTATTATTATTATTATTATTATTATTATTATTATATTATATACATATATATATATTATATATACATATATATATATATTAGCATCTATATTATTATTATTATATTATTATTTCATATATATTATTATTATTATATATATTATTATATTATTATTATATATATATATATATTATTATTATATTATATATTATTATTATATATATTATATATATATATATATACATATACATATATTATTACATATCTAGCAATAAATAGATTACTTTAGAATCAGTGCTGATCCCATTGAAAGCAGCAGTTGTCGAGTTATTTATAGATAAGTTAGAATTTTTAAAGGTAAATTTGACATGTATTGTAATGAATACAGTCACAGCGATATAATTTATTTCTTTGAATATATATATATATATATATATATATATATATATATTATATATATATATATATATATATATATATATATATATATATATATATATATATATATATATATATATATATATATATATATAATTTGAAGTAAATAATATCTGTTATTGACTATAACGTGCTGAATACAATAAGTCAAATTTATTTTTAAAAATTCTAGAAATTCTGACTATTTACTAAATTTTATTGAACTATGTTAATTGGTTCTAGAACAAATTCTGTTGTTTTTTAATGAATTCTTTTAATTCTAAATATTTCATTGTAAATATCTTTTAATTAATATGAAATACAGGAAATATTGTCTACTGACTAAATATGCAAAAGAAATCTGTTGTCCCCTAACTACACCCAAAACACACGTTTGTTATACCTTAAAAATATCAAGAGAAAATGAAATCAATTTTTAATTAATATTATAATGAACTTTCCTTATTGAAGAGTCAATAAAATTTCAAACAGAAAATGAACACGTTAACAACTGTTTATTCGTACCAAATCGAAAAAAGATTTTAACACGTTGGTTATGTTCATAAATATAATTGTCATGCTTTTGGATAATTATATCTTCATGTTCATTCCTCTCGGAGACGAGATTGAAAATCTCTTCAATGTATTCAAATCTACCTTCATATACCAATAAAGCCATTGTATTAAATTCAAAAAGAGATTGAAGTAAAATACGCTTAAGAGTTTCCAGATGTTCTCCTTTTATATTACAGTTCTGTAGAAAATACTTTGCGCGTATGATTTTAGAATCGTTTATTGCTTTACGGCATATTCGGCTTCCCCATTCTCGGGCAATTTTCATGCCGTTTTCATATAATATTTCTACTTTAAAAATATAATCTATGAGCTCCTTTTCTCTTACTGTAAAATCTTTCAAATAAAATAAATCGAGTAAGAAGTTATATATTTGCTGAGTGTATAATAGAATTGAGTTAAGTTTCTCAAGGTTTTGAGACCATATTTCTTTATAAATTCCTCTATAGTCAAAAATGTTTTCATAACTTGCATTGAACTTAGAAAAAAACATAACAGAAAATTTATAGAAATGCTCAGCGGATAGTGATTTGATGGCAAGTTTTGATTCTTGTAATAGAAGGTGATGATAAGGCCAAGTAAATAAACATATCAACATCTGGAAACATTCAGAAGATCCCGAGTTTATGTAAATTTCTATTCTCTCCTCGACACTTAGTTCCGGTATCAAAATATTAAAGAATTCGCCAAAATTCTCACAAATAATTGAATCTAATTCAAAAGACTGTGAATATGTTTTCAATACTTCTAGTGTCAAAATCAAGCACTGTGGTAATAATTTCGTTTCGTTTAATTTAACAAAATTATAACAATGAATTGCTAACATTGTATTTCCTTTCATCAATGCTGATGCTAATATTTGGAAAATATTTGATGAAATAATTTGGGGCCTATGAAAAAAAGAAGATCTTGAGTTACTTGAGAACCCAGGAATAGAATTGTCTGATAGTATTTTATCCACTATTTTCTCTGTATTAATAAGACCAATTTTAGTGAAATATTTAGCCGAAAGGATATTCAGCAAGTAATTAGGGGATAACTTAAATTGTATTTTATGAACCCTAATCCACCTTAAGGTATAAATTGAATATAAACCTTAAAATACGACAAAACCTTTTCTTCTGACTCTCCAGGAATTCTCCTTTTTTAAAACTTTTTATATATGTTTCAGATTAAATACAAACAAATTCTCAGCATATTCGGAAACATAGAATGTGAACATCTTACAACTGTCATTTAACATTTTCAATTTTGAATTTTTCTTTGACAAATTTGCATCGTACACATTGTGAACGGGGACATATTTGTTGCGTAGCAATATTCGGATGAATGTTGTCATATTTTCAGGTTTCTGGTAAAGTTCAAACTATATATATATATATAGTATTATATTATATATTATCACTATATATACTATATATATATATTATATATATATAATTATTTATTATATAATATTTATATATTATATATATTATATATACTTATATTAAATATATATATATACATATCATATATAATATTATAATATAATATATATATATTATATATATATATTATATATTATATATATATATATTATATATACTATACTATATATATATATATTAATATAATAGAGGTTAAAATTGCATAATAATCGCAATTATATAGATGTAAGATGAAGAAAGAACAATATTATGGAGAGGTAGATTTTGCCTTTCTCGGGGAGTTGGACCACTGCCATGTTGACGATTATGGGACAGATATTCCGATGCTTTACAACTTGGGGACACCCCCAACCAAAAGTGGATTCAAGAAATAGTTTACAAAACAACCGAGCCTCGCCTTGAAGGCGAACATCACACGTGTTCCAGCCTGTCAAATCTCTCGGTTCTTTATATTGTAGATGTTAAAATTGCGATATTATCGCAATTATGATAAGATGTAAATACAGAAACAATTTTATAGGAAGGGAAGAATTTATGCCTTCTCCGGATTGAGCCACCAGCCAATGTCAGAATGCGGACAAGATACCCGATGCGTTTACCACTTGACCATCCCCCCAACCCAAAAAGTTGGATTCAAGAACAGTTACAAAACAACCGAGCTCCCTTAGCAAAGGCAGACATCACCAAGTCGTCCGCCTGTTCCTATCCCTCGTTTCTTTATATTTAGATGTAAAATTGCATATTAATCGCATTATATAAGGTGTATCCCAGAGAAGTCAGTAATTCTTTACTTCCCATAAATCTGATCTTTCTTATTTACATCGTTAATATTTGCGTATTATATGCAATATTTAAAAATCTCAATATAAGAACGAGGGAGTAAGGACAGGCTGGGACCTGGTGTGTTCCGCCTTGAAGGAGCTCGGTTGCTTTATAATAACTGTTCTTGATTCCAACTTTTTGGGTTGGGTGGTCCAGTGGTAAAGCATTGGGAATATTGTCCTCATTACGCCAATGGCAGTGGTTCAATCCGGAGAGCGAAGTATAATTCTTTATTTCCAAAATTGATTCTATTCTTTAATTTATTTATATTTTATATATATAATATATATATTAATTATATATATATATATTATATATATAGTATATATTATATATTATATACTATATATATATATATATGTATATATATTTTATTGGGATGTACCGATAGTATCGTTATGTAATCAGTGCAGTATCGGTATTTTGTGGGAGTGGTATCAGTTATCAGTATCGGCATTGTTTATATGGCCGATACTGTTTTAACTTTTTGGTGTGAAGGATTATGAGAACTTTTAGATCAGCAATTAACACTATGTAACAACAAAGATGTTTCGTTTTTTATTTTTTATTGTAATCATTTATTTATTGACGCTGAACACAGAATGACCTCCAATTTTTTTTTCTATCATCGATATTTGAGAGTTATTGCAATTATTTAAGTTTTGGAATTTATAAGGTTTGTTAATGAGCTGAAGCTCACTTATTACAATATTTTTATTTGAAAGTTAAATTTTACGAACAGTAATTTAAAAAAACTTTTGTACTTGATAGATGAAGACATAAGAACACAAGAAAGTAAGGACAGTAAGGAAGCCACGTGGACCTAGTCGAGACGGTCCATTCTCAACCATAACCAAACATGCTTCTCATTTGCAAATCCACGCACTCCTAGGCTTGTCAAAAATGACTTAACTAAAATCCACCAATTTGGATTGGTAAAAAAAAAATTATATATGAACAAATAAATTTTTATATAATTTGTCAGTATAGCAGTTTATAAACATTAAGAATACTGTAACTAAAAACAGCCAATTTGGCTTCGTCTAAATATACTATATGAATATACCAACACCATCCATATACCTATCCAACCCCTTTCTTAAATTGTTGCATCGAGTCACACTGTCAAACAACTTCCTGTGGAACTCATTCCAAAATTACACCCTAGTTGCTGAATGCAATGCTTTCTGATATCAAAGATGGCATGCTTTCTCTTAATTTTCTTTGGAATCATAGAAGTTCAGTCCGTGCTCTACTTTGAAGAATTTATTGGTCTCCTGTCATTATCAATAGATATTGTACAAATTTTTGTAGCTTCTATTCATGTCCCCTTGAGAAATGCGACCTTTGCTACAGAAAACATTCCTAACTCTTTCAGCTCTCCTATAGCTCTTAACCCTTCAAACCCAAAGAATCATCCTCTTTGCTCTACGTCGCAACTCTCTCCTGGCATTATCTAAGTTCTTTAAATAAGGGGCTCCAACTTGTAATAATAACATTACTTCCTTGCTCTTGTAAACAACATTGCGAATTATTATTCCGAAACTCTTATACTGTTACCATGATGCAAATGAGCTGATTAGCTACTTTCAAAATTACTGCTTATAACACCTAAATCTTTTCTTTGTCCACAGGGACTCAAGTCCAATCCCATTCTATCATCGGTAGGTTTTAAAACTCTTTATGTTTGAGGAAACCTATGTGAAGAACTCGTAACTTTCATACTATTAAATTCATTTCCACTTATCTCGCCCACCAAGAGTTTATCAAGGATCATTTTAGAATCTTTTATGATTCCATCACTTTCCTAACTGAGGTGGTCACTTTGTATCAACTCGTGCAAATATTTAGAACCTTGTCATTTAACAGTCTTGTCTAAATCATTTTATATATATAATAATGAGGAACAACAGTGGGCCCCAGCACTGACTATGTGGAACACCACTCTTTCACTCACTTTCCATACATGATTATTGCCATTTAGTTGTACACACTCTGTTTTCTATTCCACAACCACTACTTTAATCCAACTATTGTACCACTCACCATACGTTATTGAATATATTCTTCATCAGCCTTTGTGCGGAACCTTATCAAAAGCTATTCCTAATGCACTAAAATATATAATATTCAACGGATCTCCTCGGTCAAATGCAGTCAGCATATTCCATAAATTCTAAAGGTTTGTCTGACATGACCTACCCTTTTGAACCGTGCTGGGAGTATAACATATCTTGTTATCCAAATATTTCTTTACATGACCTTTCAGTAACTTTTCCAGAACCTTTACACCCAGAGATGGTTAAGCTAACTGGCCTATATTTCCCAAATTCTTCTCTTACTACCTTTTCTTATAAAGAGGCACAACATATGCCGTTTTCCGTCATCTGTACCATATATAATCTAATCCCGTGCTTTGAACGGTCGACCCTTCATAATTCTACATTGTAACATCATGGCCTGCAGCTTTGCTTGGAGTTCCAATATTGGTCTAGTAAACGTTTAATATCTTTTATATTATTCAAATTCTGTATCTATTTGTACATGCATACAAGACTCTCAAACTATTGGTCTATTCTGTTAGTAAACACTGAAGCAACAAAGCTTTGAAAATGTGACCAACCTCCGTTCTGAACTGATATATAATTTTCATCAATTTTAATTGGACCTTTTGTCCTTTTTGAATTTATAAAAGCTAAAAACGTATTACTATTCCTATAATTAATTTCCTGCCTTTCTCCTTGCTTTCCCTTATTGACTGGGTTTAAGGTCGTTTCATATTTCCTTATACTTTTCCTAATAATCTCACCTTATTACTACACTCTTTGAATTATTTAAAACATACCTATTCCAAATATAAGTCAATCTTTAATTGATGCAAACCACATGCCTACCTTTTGCCGTTTAAAAGGTTTTTAGGAGGGGGGGGGGCGACTGGTTTTTCCTTCGTGGTTTTTAGTTGAATCCCGATTTTGGTTCTGCTTATCACAAAACCATATAATACATCATGGACTATACGTTCTTGGTTATGCCAGTTGTCTGTAATATGTGGTTGGAAATCCTTTTCAAATGTTCTTCTTTAATCCCAAATTATTAAAAATTATTGTTAAAAATGCAGAGTGTTAAGTTAACAAACTTTAATGACATAACGGAGCATTTTGTTATAACATCAAATGAGCATTTTTATAAGACTGTTTTTGTAATTTGGATATCTTAAAATCTTGACAAGCTAGCCGGATATGCACAAGGATTCATTTTCAAGATGAGGATTCTTTCTTCTTTTCGATTTAAGGCCATATTTTAGCATTGGTTCAGGTGATGTATATATCTTCTAGAATAAAAAATAGAGAAAAAACCCTGAGTCTATATATATATATTATTTATTATATATTATTATATACTATGATATATATATATATATATATATATAGTTTGGTATATATATATAATATATATTTTATGTTTATTTACATATACTATTATGACGTCAAAGAAAAATTATATAAGGTATATACTACTAGTATATATATATATAATATTATATATAAGTAGCTGACCTTACATAATATTTGAGAACATTACGTTCTCATTTTTTATTATTGATCACTGGCTTGTATGAAATACAATTACTTACTGAGGTGTGCTGTGAAGGTTTAGCGTGAGTTTTCATGCTATAATACCTTGGTCTTACAATTTTGGGTTAAATGTGTAGGAACCCTGATTTCATAATATAACAATAAAATAATGAATCTGAACGTCTTTTACACCAAAGTGATTACGTGTGCAAATGTTTATATAATTATTCTAATATTACTTGAAATTTAAAACATATTTAAGGTTTGGTACTAACTTACCCATTATATTCATTCGCACATTGAATGTATTAAATTAATGTATAATTGATATATATATTATTATATATAGTATTTATATATTATATATACTAACATATATATATATATATTTATTATATATATATAATATAATATACTAATATTATATATATATTAAATATGTATATATATATATATTGTATATATATCTTATATATAATATAATTATATATATATATATAATTATATATATATATTTATTATAAATATATTATAGTATTATATATATATATTAAATAGTTTTAAGTTGAATCAATAACAAATTATGGAACTTGAAATTTACAGGTCGGGGTTATTGTCATCGCGTAGCGCCATATATATATATATATATATATATATATATAATTATATATATATATAATTATATATATATATATATATATATATATATATATATATATATATATATATATATATTATAATATATATATATTATATATATTATATATATATATTAGACGTTATTAATCCTTGTGCAGTGTAGACGAGTTTTGAAAGTGCTCCTTTGTTGAAGTTTACCTTTATATTTATTTATCAGTTATTTATTATTGTATTGCTGTGTTTAGTGAAAGTGTAATGTGTGTTTTATCAAATCATATTTTTGTTTAATTGAAAGTTTTATTAAAATTGCATCTCTCGGTAATCAACATTATTCGTTTTTGGCGAGGCTGGTTTGGCGTTTTTAAAAGATAAGGTTTTTAGTTTTAAATTTTTTTCATTTTTTTTAGTTGTAGGTTTTAACAAATTTAATGATTGGAACAAACCCGAGTGTAGTAAAGTTGTATGGGTTTAAGTGTTATTTTTTCATTGTATAGTAGTATGTTTTTTAGTTAATATTTAGTACTTAAATTTTTAAGTTAGATTAGGTGTGTCAATTTTTATCCCGAGTTTCTCCTTTTGTTTTATGTCTGTTTTGTCTATTGTACTTATTTGTGTGTGTGTGCTTGTGTGTCGAAGTGTGGTGTGAGAAAAATGGCAGATTTTGCGTAGCGCCGGGCTTTATATTAACTTACCAACATCCGCGGCTTAAACTCTAACTCTTCTTCCGTGGGAATACCGACTCTCTAACTCTAACCCTAACCTTTTTTTGGTCTTTCTTGAGACCCAGATGGCAAGGAATTCATCCTCTAACTTCGTTTAATATATCCAACTATAAACTTATTTTACAATTTTCCGTCTGAAGGATGGAGTGTGTGCCTATGTAAACATTTATTAATACTCCTGGTAACACGTCTCGTGGGAATCTCGAAATCTCCTAAACTTCCGATTTCTGTGGCTCAAAAATCTTTCTTCCTTCTAAAACAATAATCTTGTGCTTCTGCTACTGTTTTCTCCTAACAGAACAGATTTTCACTCTTTCTTTTTGAAATCTTACTACTTCTCAACGAGACTGTTATAATCTTCTCACCATATTTATTTACTGAGGTCCTCTTTTAGGGATTTCAATGTACACAACACTGAATGGGATGGGGTTCCTCTTCATACTGATTTTACGGTGGTGGAGGAAGCCTATACATTTCAGCATTTGCGTCAAACGATCTGGAGCAACTAATCAAAAACCTACACACATTCCGGATCGTCCCAACCCAATTCTTGAACACACTTGACCTATGTCTCACCACTATCCTTCTCTCTATAAATACACCACCTTCGCTCCTATTGGTAAATCTGACCACAACCTTATAATTTCTTAATTTTAAACTTTCTCTCCAACAGGCTCCATCCTGCCCTATGCGTTTTTTTCGGGCCATTTTGATCGGGATGATTTGGGGGCCTTGCGTCGCTTCTACCTTAACTAATATTTGGGAATAAACTTTTTTACTCTGAATGACGCTTCGGCTTCTGCCACTTAAGTGGGAGCAGTAATCGTTGACGGAATGAGCAGGTTCATTCCCTTCTTTCAACTAAAATCGTTCTTCTTCCATCATTTAAACCCATGGTTCGATCTGCATTGGTCTCTGGTCATCAGGCTTAGAGGCCGACCAGCGCGTACGGAAGTGGAAAAATTTCTCTTCTTTTCCATCACTCCGCGTAATTTTTTACTCAGCTAGAAATACGTTGCAGGGATAGCTCGTCGACGAGGAAAGCGGGCTTCATCAAACAGCAAAGTGCGCTAACCTCCCTTGTTCTCCTACCTGACAAATCTGTTCTGGCCTCTTGCCCAAAAACATCTCTTAACAAACTTCTGTAAATCTACCTTTCCTCTCTTATTCGATCTGAGGCTTCCTCTGTTACTAACTCTCCAACTGAAAAGGCAAATGTAATTCGGCCTCCTATTTTCCTTCTACACTTCAACCCTGGACGATATCTAGCATTCCACTCCTCCCTCCCTCCATTCTCCTCTCCAGGTGTCCTATGTCGTTTGCCTGAGATTAACATTTGAATCGGTGCAATGGGCTGCCTGATGATCTATGAACGTTAGGAAGGTGGTGCCTTGGCTGGTATAACGACCTACAAAATGATAAGCATTCCAATAATTATTTTAATGCCGTCGTAACATTCAAAAACAGGTCAATTCCTTTTACTGATACGTGAAAACATAGTCGAAACCTGGATTAATAACTGTATAAAAAACAATAAAAAAATCAGAGAAGAAAAAAAAGTGAGATTGCGTTACATTGTGTAATAAACTTAGTTTCGATAAATAAAAGAGATTCTAATTAGGAATTCCTTAAGCTAGCTGAAACCCCCACAAGAATGGCATCAGCAAGTGAGGCCATATTTTTTTTTTCTTACAGATAAACACCTTACTTTGAAAATTTTGTTCAAACTTTTTTTGTAACATGCAATTAAATGGCATAACCGAGGAGCCTGCTCGCGTTGAAAAAAAAAAGAATTCACAGAAGTGGAAGCCGCCCTATCAGCAACCCCTGGCAACAGGCACTGATAGTGATTGTGGCTATTTCAGCAAATAAATCTACTGATGATGAAGAGGATTTGGATATGTTCAGACTTAGATAAGTTCACTGCCGAAATTGCAATGACATCTCAATTCACCTTCAAAAAAAATCACACAGGAACTTATCGAAAATTGAGAGACAAGTTCAGCAAGAGCAAAGATAATTCAATTTTTAATCTGTGAAAAAGGAGATGAAGGTTATACGAAAACATGGAGATGCTTCCTACAGAAGAGAATCCTTTCATGTTGTGGTGGCATGAAAATGGGACAAGGTTTATATTATTATCAGTGCTTGCAAGCAAATATTTATCCAGTCACCTCCTCATCATCAGAGCGAGCGTAAATTTATACTGTAGCGTGGGAATAAAACACCCAAAAGGAACAGGCTCTCGCCAGATAGTGAGAAAGCTTAATGTTTCTGCATCAACAATTCAAGATATTTGAATCCTTGAGTACTTAATGCATATCTACTCTTTATTTTAAAGGAGTATTTATTATTTTTCATGTTTGAATAATAGCGTTTTTATTTTGTCTTTTAAGACTGATTAATTGAGGTCTCTTTTCATTATTTTATTCTTACTATTGTAACTAGTTAAAGAATCTTCTTGGAAATTGTAATCATGTTAAAACATAAAAGCCAGTAGCTAACTTTGTTAATACTTACTGAATGTAAAAGAGAAATTTTTTGATAAACACAAACGTAAAAAAGTTATTAATATTATATTCATTTTTTATCTCCTTTAGATTACTATTTTAGTGTGTGTGTGATACTATACATGGGGGCACACCAAATATGAACATAAATTGACTAAGTATTGGTTTGTACAAAAGCACATCACTGAGCTGCCTAGCAGTACCACAAATGTTCATAATTCTATATGTACTGTGTATTTAGATAAATTTTAATAAGTATCGGTTCGGTTCGGCAGCAAAAAAATAGAGTATCGGTATCGGCCTCTTTCTGGTATCCATACATTCCCTAAATATAATATATATATTAATATATAATAATATATAATATAAATTATATAGTATATATATATATATATATATATAAATATTATATATATATAATTTATATTATATATATATATGTATATATATATATATTATATATATATTATATATTATATATATATTTACCTCATCCTCCCTTCTCTCCCACTAGGATATGGGTAGGGGTGCGTATATCCGGAAAAATGAATAGGTTAAATAGAAGAACATGAGGTAAGTCGAAAGAGAAAAAGTTCCCCCCCCCTAAAATTCCTCTCATGCCCTTATCTGGTGAGACAGCTCTCGCAGTATGTAAAAATCTACCTTAGCGCTCTCAAGACTGCAACTTGACCCTCACTGTGGTATCTCCTCAATTAGTGGGGATTCAACCCCTTGGGCCGGGCTATATAATCATCCCCCTTACAACCAGCCATTCACTCCAATTGTATCTTTCTTTACCTCTGCCAAACTTGCATTCCTTTCCTTTTTCCTTTTAGACATTCTTTACCGGACTCTAATTCACTTTTCTTCGCGTCTCCAGTCGGTTTGATTCCCGAACACTCACCACATGTCATATCTGAATTAATCAATCGACTATCATCCTCAATTTCAATAGACCAAAAACTATCTTTGAAGCACTTTCGATTATTCTCTCAATTACGCATTTATTCACACCAAACAACTCCCTAATGAGTTCATTTTTCATTTCATTATTTCTTCTCACCCTAACATGCTCCTAAGATTTGTAAATTTAGATACAATATATCATCTTATTTCAATACCATAGCTCTCAAACATATGTTTAACACAGGTAACACTTATACCCTCCATGCAAAAATTCCTTAGCGTACTCCCAAAACTTAGGTCCCCTTAGGTATTAACCAAGGATTAATTGCACCCAGTAATCTCTTCTTACCATTCCCCACTAAGTTTATACGTATCGCCCTATACTACACTTCTCACTCCCCGAGTTTGATGTACCTCTTTTAGCCGCGAACATGTGCTCTTTATTCGTTGAGCTCCATGAAAACCCTCTCGACGTCACCCATTCTAATCAAACCATACTTCCACCACCAACGGATCTTTCCGCTTTCTCTACCATCTCCCTTATCCTGTCCCTAATTTGTTCCAAAATCACTTATCCTAGTATCAAATCAATAATCGCATCAATCTATTAAAAATACCATAGAAAACACTATTAAATAACTCCAATCATGATGTTCTGCGGAAGCACGGTCAAGAATTGAAATCACAACGCTAGGTCCTGCAACCTACTACTAAGGTACCAGACCTCTTCCTTGCATCCATTCTCTAAAAAACTCTTCTCCAACCCTATCACGTACCCCTTTTAATTTATAATTTTGAACTCTCAATCAACATTCTAAACAATTTAACATATTTGTCTTTTTTATATATAGGGGCTCATCTGCTCGACTGAGTTAACCTCTTACATTCCGTCTATTAATTAAATTAAATACACCAAGACATTATTCTTTTGTCGAATTTATTTATTTTTACAATCCTTACTATTCTCGGTCCAAATACTGCATCCATGTTACTGTCGCCATTCTTGAACGCCTGTGCCTGGGCCTGGGATAATTAAAATTTCTAAATAGGTATTAATTCTTAAATAACTTTAGTGAGCGATAAATATTAATATTAATAAACTTTTTCAACTAATTTTTAACTGGATTTTATAGTGAAGTAATAATTTATTATCATACTCTTAAAATAATGAGAATAACATCTATATTTTTACATGAAACTTATCTAGCACGTGAAATTAGAGATTCACAAATAGTCATTATTTTTACCTATACTTTTAAACTATTTTTAATTATTATATAGCTACTATCAAGTAGAAATTAAAATACTTTTCAATTAAATTAAAATTAAATTAATTAAAAAATCTTTTAACTTTGATAAGCTCCTTCGTCTTTTCTAAGTTAACCCTAAACTTGCAGGGTAGTGGTTAATTGGTACAAAGAAATGAGAACATCAACTTTTTCTTTTTTTGAGATGGTATTTGGCAGTTTCGTGACCACCAAAGAGCCCTTTTTCAGATCTTTTATTTCCATTCGTATTTTGTGAAGGAACTTGATCAGGTTCTTTTTCTCTCTGAGACTAGTGACTATTGTCCAATAGTTGTTCAGGTATGGTTCTTCATTGTCTTAGCAGTTCTTTCATTTTTTCAGTTTTTTTTTCTTCAAATATATGCCTAGATGCTTATTATTTAAGTCGAAAATATTTTGATTAAATATTCAGGAAAAGTTTCAAAGGCTTAGAAATGAGGTTCGCTTGTGTTTTATTATTGTATTAGAAAGGACACTAGGCGTTACCAAACCTTAGTCTAACTTGGTGACAAAAAAATTACTCAGTGTTCAATATATTTAAAAATTAAGAAAAAAAAATCAAAAAAAATTAGAAGAAATTGTTATTTAAATAGAATGTTTTCGGGAAAATAATTTTAAAAAAATTACAATTACCCAAAAAATTTTTTTTTTTAAAAATAATTAATT
>JABUQX010135861.1:5000-12551 GCA_015478945.1 Trachelipus rathkii | reverse complement strand
TGTAGAGGCGCAAAGACTTAGCGATCGCACCCCAAGATTTGAGGCGAGATGACGTAAAAGGTCAAGCGCGCGATGACAAGTTGTTTTTAGGTGTTTAATATGCGGTGCATGTGTTAAGTGGTCATCTAGAACGAGTCCTAGAAATTTGACCTGTGAAGTAACAGGAATGGGCGAACCGTATAAAGTTAGCTAGGTTTGCTGGAAAGAAGGTGGCAAGTTCTCGATTCCTTTTTATTTTTTAAAGCACTGCTGAGGTTTTTGGTGTGAGAAAAATGGTAAAGCCATGGGGAGTTACTCCATTGTGAAATATTCTCAATAGCTAGTTGAAGTTGCCGTTCGAGAAAAGACAGCCTGACACCGGCTATATATAACGCAAGGTCATCGACATAGAGAGAAAAATTGAAAGTCGCTGGGATAGAAGTAACGATATCATTAAATCCGAGACCAAATAGTAGTACACTTAGGACACTACCCTGCGGAACGCCCTCGTCAAAGTAAAGTGCGGGACAGGAATTAGAAGAGCACCGAACCTGGATAGATCTATTGACAGAAGGTATTTGATTGAAAAGAGGAGTTGTCCGCGGAACCGAGGCGAATGAGTTTAACGGAGAATCCAGTTCGTCCACGTTGTGTCGTAAGCTTTTTTCAAGGTCAAAAAAGGACACAAGAACATCCCACCAGTTGGAGAAGGCTTCCCGGATGCCATGGTCTAGTTTTACCAAGGGGTCCGCAGTTGAACGATTTTGCGGAAGCCAAACTGGAAGTTTGAGAAAGTTTGGCGGCTCTTCCAGAACAGGGAGAAAGCGCCCTGAAACATTTTCTCCATTAATTTACAGGAATGACAGGGTCAGCCGGAAATTGTGTCTTTGGTTTGTCCGCCAACTTCGAGGATCTATTGCCAAGGTTTGGGAATAGGGAATTACAAAAGCTGTAGTCCCAAAATAGATGGAAAAAGAGACTCAATATCCAGATTCTGTTATATAGACCCAGCAAAAATGCTGATGCTGAGGGATGGATATGACGGAGCATGATGTACGAAATCATGTCTGGACCAAGAGCACCGTCTTTGCTATTCGGCAATGCAGTTTGATACTCTGCAAGTGTATAAAAGACGGTGTAGGTATGATCTTACCCCCTCTCGCTGTTGAAAAGTCTGGCAATGCTGTCAGTTCTCTTTTTTTTGAAAGGCTTCAGTGTAGAGGAAAGAAACTCGAGTGGCTGGCAAAGCTATACCAACGCATCCGCCTACAGCCAGCAGGAGGCGGAGATCGTGTCATGTTATTATCAGGCCATACGGAGACTGGTGGATGAGTTGTTGTTGGAGCGACGAGATGTTTTCTGTTGTGTTGTTTTCCCCACTAAAGGGAGGGGAGTTGTGTATAATAGTTAATTGTAATTTCGAAAAAATTGTTTGCGCGTTTGGCGATTAACTCGCCGCGGCTGCTTTAAAAATAATCATGTTTGGGGTGGTACGGGTCCTTTTGTATTGCCTGTAGAGTTTCTTCTCTCGGTTGGCTTGTGCGCACTCTTGTAACCACCAAGGGGTTGCCGACCGCCTGCCTGAGGAAGATTGCGGAATGCAAGCTTCCGCTGCCGAGATGACAACTTGCTGGAAGAAGCAAAAGACATCATCAACAGTCGGAAATCGGTTATTGAAGGGAGAGTGATAGCTGTGGCCTGATAAAAAGGAGCCCACTCCGCTCGATCATAACGCCAGCTGGAGGTTAGGGTTTTGCATTGGGCTTGGTACAAGCGTCATTTAAAGCTATTGGGTAATGATCACTGCCGAATAAATAAATAAAGCGGGACCAGGTAAAGCGATCCATAAGTGAAAGGGAACAAAAGGAAATATCGATACAAGAAGTGTGTGTATCTAATCGTTCATATGTAGGGAGTCCTGTGTTAAGGCATCCCACGGAAAAGGGGGTTAGGAGATCTATTAAGATCTTGGACTTGAACGAAGTGACAGAGTCGCCCTATAAGGGCGTGGCCGGAGGTTGAAGCCCTAGTTAGAACGGGACCGGTAGTAGGGAGCCGTTTTAAAAAATTCAGCTAAGTCGACCTAGTAGTAAATCACTACTTGGAGCCAAGTAGATTGTTGAGCAGATAGTAAGGTCGGTGGACGAGTGAATTCGTGCTGCTACTGCATGAAGTTTGGTTTGGAGAGGAAATGGAGGGACGATGTTCAGTACTATATATATATATATATTATATATATATATAAATATATATATATATATATATATATATAATATATATTAATATATATCATATATATATATAATATTATAGTATATATATATATATATATATATATATATATTATATTATAGTTGTGTGGTGTGGTGTGGTGTGTGTGGGTAAATTTGCACGCGTAGCCGGAGCACTGTCCAGCAGGAATTTTTAAAAGAATTTACAAAAGCTAATATTGAAATTCGGCCGCCACAGTATTTGTTAGGGTTTGGGTATTGTCGGACATCGGGGAAGCAAATCAAAATATCCCTAAATAATTAAATCTTTCATTTTTTTACTCCCCCCCCCCCCAGAAATACTTGAAATGAATACTTCAGCAAATCAAATATATTTGGAAATCTTCTATTAAAATAATTTATTTCGAAAGTAAATTAAAATGTTAATTCGGGAAACATTACCATATTTTGAAAAATTTTCGTTTCGTGCACAAAAATCAGACTTCGAATTTGAATCAAATTTCGTCTAAAGGTTTTCCAATCAATGAATAAAATACACTTGCCAAGTTTTATCGAGATCGCTTTAGCAATTTCTTTGTAAATTTGAGGAATCAAGAAATTATTATTAGTGGAAAATTTCTTCAATCAATGCCTGTATCTCAATCAAAACTCATTCAGTTGATTCAAACAATAAAGGAGTAGTGATGTTTTAGGAGTATTATTGGCTTTTAAGGTTCGGATAAAAAAATCTAAGAACCGAAAATTTGTTGTTTGCTTCACAACCACGAAGTTTCTTTTAATAACACTTCGTTTATCAAGTTATTGTAATTTACAAGTAAACTGAGGTATTATTGAAGTTACAACATAATTATTGTGAATATAAGGGATATAAATTAAAATTCAACAGCCTCACCAATAATATTCAATCATGTATTTATTTATATTTCACAAATTTTCACTTTAACTACATTTAAATTTAATAATAAAAGTTATGAATGTAAGAAGAGTGCAACCAATTATAGAAGTCCATTCCTGGTCTAATTATTTAATCTCAAAGATTTTATGATGTTTTTTTGGGCTCTTCCGTTTTTTATTCAGAACGATGAAAGCACAAATATTCAGTCCAGAGACATTCCAATATCTGCTGAGAGAAATTACTTACAACCTTTACCCGTCTCTCAGCATCTTTAGGCTACGATTACAGTGGATGAGTATTGATGAATTTAATTTTATTTTTTGCAAAGTTTCAAATTTTTAAAGGAGAAAACATCGACGGATCTCTTCTCAACAGATGTCATTCAAACTAGTGATTTTTCTATCCAAATCTATATAGTAATGAAATTTGATACTTTTTTGAGATTCCATTGAGAATGTAATAAAACATCCGAAACCGAATTGAAAAACAAAATCGACAGAATGCAAGTTCATCCAAACACGCATCCAATGCAACCATAGCCTTAATATTTTTTTCCTAATAAATTATCCATTATTATTTATTTTCCATTTATTAATCATCATCTCCAGGAACTTTGGGGTTTCCTCTTCTACTTTACAGATGATCAAGGTTTTTTTAGCCTTGCATGAGGAACATGCCTTCTGCTAATCAATACATGCCATACATAAATATCTTCAACCTCTCCTACTATTTTCCATTATCATTTTACTTATCATTGATTGTCCTAGTTCGATAAGTACACCTGCTTCGCTCTTTTCATTCTTCACTATGTTGTTGCTTGCTACATATTTCCTAAGCATGTGTCTTTTTAAGTTTCCTTTCAGATTAACCTCATAGCCACACTCAGAACATCTAAATAAATTTTTTTTTTTTTTTATTTCCCTCCTCGAAGGGAGGTGTTTATCCCTCATCCGGGTCCAAACCTCAGACCTAAGGATGAGGAATTTTGTTTACCACCCAGCACCCCTGAACATGTGCCTGAAGTGCGTAGAATGGCACCCTATATCTTCCGCGGAGCCCACATGGATTCCCTCCAAGGCAGGGACAACTCACCATCCATGCACGCGTCACCCGAATTCTCATTCCGTTCGTGAGTACCCGGTCACCCCGAGCTGTTCAGATTCCTCGCCCGAGACACCGACCCGTCGGAACTGGTCCCGCTAAGAACGTTTCAAGCGCAGCTCCCAAAGCACCCGGTTTTCTCATCACATAATTGCTGAGTACTCAAATGAATGAGTCACAGGAGATTCCACTCTCCATCAGCGGGATTCGAACATTGGACACCGCGTCGCAGCGTTAACAATAACCGGATGCTCTAACCACTACGCCATCCACGTCCCCCCAAAAAAAAACCAGCCCAACAGCGTAAGCGAATCAGTTTGACGTACGGGGAATCGAACTTTCACTGCTCGGGGGACTAGCACTGAGAGACGAAAGAGAAGGATTTCGGGGAGAGGCACATCCGAAAACCTAGGGAAGGGTGAGAAGCATCCGCCTCTGGAAAACGGAAATGCCACCACACCACCCCAGTGCACAATGAACCGGAGTTGCTGGTTTCTTCTCCAGACCATTATATCATTTCTCTCGAAAACTCTAGGTGTACGAAATTTATTGATATTGATGATGGATCCAGTGAACTGTGGCAAGCATTCCACCCACCTGACAGCCCACCTAATGGAGGGTCTGGATTTTCAAAATGTTGTTAGTTGTTTCTTCGCTCTAGGACACTGCAGGGCAGTATAGCCCCCCCCACCAACGTCAAGGTAAACAACTGCGGGGGAGTGAGTAACAACTGCGGGGGAGAGGTAAACAACTGCGGGAAGAGGGTAAACAACTGCGGGGGAGAGGTAAACAACTGCGGGGGAGATGTAAACAACTTCGGGGGAGCGGTAAACAACTGCGGGGGAGTTTTGATGAGCAAGTTTTGATGCTTAAGCATGTGTGTTTTTAAGCTTCCTTTATGATTACACTCATAGCTACACTCAGAACATTTAAATAATTTAATATTTTCATGTTTAAGCATGTTGTGATTTAAGTTTCCTTCAGATTAGCCACTTCTAGGCACCTCACCAGAACATTTAAAATAATTTTAATTTTTGAGCGCAAGCATGTGGTGTTTTTAGGTATGCTTTCCGATTACACTCATAGTCACACTCAGAACATTTAAATAATTTGATATTTTGATGCGTAAGCATGTGTCTTTTTAAGTTTACTCTCCGATTACACCCATAGCCACACTCAGAACATTTAAATAATTTAATATTTTCATGTTTAAGCATGTGTAATCTTAAGCTTCTTTTCTCATTACACTCATAGTCACACTCAGAACATTTAAATAATTTGATATTTTGATGCGTAAGCATGTGTGTTTTTAAGCATCCTTTCTGATTACACTCATAGCCACACTCAGAACATTTAAATAATTTCATTTTTTTTTATTTTTTTTTTTAAACTCTTTATCCCAGTTAATACATTTTTTCCTTTATGGGATTGTTCGGGATCAAACCTTGATCCTAAGAACAACCCTCATAATTTTCCTTTCTTCGGTGTCTCATCGATACCCCAGCACAGTTCTTAGTATGCTTAAACTCTTCTTGATTACTGTCATACTCAGTTCCAGTGTGGATACCTTTACCGGGAGTCTCTCGAGATGTTTTTCTAGGCTCTTTTTTATTGTTCCCGAAGCACCCACAATCACTGGAACTATTTCAATTATATCTATATTCCACAATCTCCTTAGTTCGTATTTAAGCCTTTGGTATTTCATTTCTTTTTCAATTTCGTAGGCCGAGACTCTTCCATCCCACGGGACTCCGACCTCTATAATCAAGCATTTATTTTCAGTTTTGTTATAGATGACTATATCTGGTTTGTTATGAGTGACTTGTGCGTCGGTTGGTATGTTGTAATCATATAGTATTAAGACTCTGTTGTTTTCCTCTATATTGTTTGGGTTATGTTCCCAGTGGTTAACTGTATTTACTTCTATTTCAAATTTTCTGCATAATCTATAGTGGATCAGTCTGCAAATGTTGTTGTGTCTTTCGGTGTATGTGCCCTTCTGCAGCAAAAACTTACACTCAGATAGTATGTGACATACTGATTCCGACCCTCCACTGCACATTCTGCATTTGTCCGTTATGTTTTGCCCTTCTATGTGTTTTTTGAACCAGTTGGTCCTGAGGGCCTGATCTTGGGCTGCTAGGATGGTTCTTTCATCTTCACTTTTTAGCCATCCTTTTATCATTACTTCATTTGATTTGTACGTGTCAATGAAGGCTTCATCCAGTATATTTTTATGGTGTTTGGCAAATGTGTGATTTTTCCATTGTTCTAGATTTGCTTCTTCTCTCTTCTCTTTGTATGTCATCTTAGCATTCTTTATTTCTCTCTCCAAACTTTCATTGTTTCTGCCTTCTCCATCAAATCTCACATCTCTTAGATAATCATTCATTTTTTTTATAATTGATGTTGTAGAAGGTTTCAAGTTTTCATGTTCATGCACCCATCCAATGAATCTTCCATCATTGCCCTTCAAATATTTCCCAATTCCTATTATTTCAGATTTGTATATTATATCTATTGTAGGTACTCCCATTCCTCCCTTTTTTCTGGATACATGTATCCGTGGCACACATTGGTTTTTATAGGTCATCTTATGTGCGTGCAGCATTTTCCTGGTCATAACATCCAGCTTGTTTAAGTCTTCCTGCATCCAGTCGATGATCCCAAAACCATATGAGAGTACCGGGATCGCCAAGGTGTTAATGGCTTGCATCTTGTTTCTGGGGTTCAATTCTGTTTTTAAGATTAATTTTAATCTTCTCCTATATTCCTTTTTTAATTTTCCCTTCATTATGTTGTTTTCTATTTTTTCTGACTCTTCTATTCCGAGATATTTATACGTGCGTTCTTGTTCTAACTCTTTAATTATATCTCCTTCAATTTCTATGTTCTCACTTTCTATTCTTCTGCCTTTCTTGAGTAGCACAAACGCACATTTGTCAAGCCCAAATTCCATGCATATGTCATTAGAAAACCTTTTTACGATTTCTATTTGTTTAAAGGTTTCTTCTCTATTTGACGAGTAGAGTTTCAAGTCGTCCATATAGAATAAGTGGGAAATTATTTTGGGTTTCTTCTCGTTTCTCGAATTTATACGATATCCATTCTGCAAACCATTAATTAAAGCACTCAGAGGATTTATGGCGAGCACAAATATTAAGGGGGAGATGGAGTCTCCCTGGAATATTCCTCGTTTAATTTTTACTTCTTCTATTTCCAAAGTTCCTTCTTCATAATGGAGATTTATATTAACTTTCCATATCTTCATTGCATTGTCTATGAATCTTATAATTTCAGGGCTAATTTTATATATTTTTAAAACTTCTCTGATCCAATTGTGAG
>JABUQX010135860.1:40000-72465 GCA_015478945.1 Trachelipus rathkii | reverse complement strand
AAGCCTTGAAATAAGTCAGTTTTGAGGAGAGTTTCTCCCCCAAAGAAGAGATTTTGGCCATATCAATGGACCCTTGTATGAATATGACGTGGTGAAAAGTATTTGAAGTAGATCCGCATATGAGTAACCAGCACGATTTCATGGGGTCCAGAAGAGAAGGGGGATTATAGAAACTTATGAGCGATCTTTCAACCAGAATGTCGTATTTCCTAGGCTAGGAAAACGATTTTGGTAGAGAAAATTGACAGACTTCATCAGGAAATTAGTATCGCGGTATTCGAGGAAGTTATTAAGGTCTATATAGATATATTGTACTACCAGATATAATAGAGAGCTAGCAATAATTCCAAACAGGAGGCTCATTTATTTTCTTATAACCTTCACTTTGTACTCCATGTGAACAGTAATTCCCAGGTGCTGCATTCTGGAATTAAAAGATCACGGTGAGTTTTGACGAATTGACGTTGAAATAATTGAGTAATATTCTGTCCTTAAAACCATAATACCAATACCTTTGATCCATTTCAAGATGAGATATAACAACATGTAACTTTGGAACTGAAATTTTAGCAGGATACACAAGATTTGTCTATGTTTTTTATATGTCATGATACTCTCAATTTATTAAAAGGACGCGATGCCTGGTTATTTTCTCAGAGACACAGGGGGTAGTGATTTAAGTTAGAAACGTCCCAGAATACACCTATTTGTATACATTTTCGAATCCATTCCAGTTTCTTGATACGTGTTAAATTAACTTGTAAAAGAATACAAAAAGAATGGAACCACATTCAGCATGTTTTTTTTAGCGCAGAGTGAAGTAGTTTGAAATACAATGGATCAACCTTTTTGATCTCTTAGAAAGTGATGGTTTGAAAGCCTCTGTAGTATATGATTAGAGACAATCAATCATTTAGCTTTGACTGCTATAATAAGGGGCAAATTCGTTTAAAAAATTTCTAAGAGTGTTGCAACATTGTGCTCTGGTAACAGAGAGTATAAGGCCAAAAGTCAGATCGGTATATCATAGCAATTATTCACATATTGGTCTGGCTCTCCAGCATAACGCTCTCAAACTCTGAGGATGACAGCAGAGAATAAAGAAGAGGTGAAGCCAAGCATTAGAGTTAATTGATGGATTAGACATCTGACCAAATCTGGAAGGTCAATAGTCCACATAGTCAAAAGCAATGGTAATGTTTTAAATGTCGGGGTAAAACTTTTAGGAAGCCGTAATCATTATTTTTCCTAATGAAAGTAAGAGAATTGAGTAGAAAATGGATGTTTGAAGAGAGCATGAGTGCACAATGAATTGAAGGTAGAAGTGAATAGTAGTATAGGCAGTTACAGAGAGAAGGACTGGCAGCGCCGATGAGTTACATTTTCGAGAAACGTTTTTTATGCGATTATCTAGCATAAACGTTAGAGGTTGCGATGACTCAAATATCAGGCGCATTTAAGAAAATGAAATGTACGTGCAAAGGTTACTTAGTTTATAAGAGTTTGAAGAATGTGAGCGTGGTCATCTATGTGTAAAAGAAAAATTAAAAAAAAAGGTGAATGATATTAAAGGACTAAAAAAGTAAAGAAAGTTGAGAATTTTTTTTCCTATTAAAATCAATTTCTTAATCTGGGTGAAAAGAGAAAGAAATTGCCTTGAATGGGTGAAAGTGAAAAGCAAGCTTTAAGAAGTTCTCCGAATATATACGCAGTACTGTAGCCCCAAAACATTCCTGCTCGCTCTTGCCCAGTCTTCCATTTATCAGAGAGAAAATGATTTTCATTTTTCATAAAGAGGGTGATATATTTATAAAAACTGGTTTAAAAATATTGATAGTCGAAATATTTGGGAGGAACAACTGGTCCTCAACCAAATATTTTTAAAAGTGTTTAGGAAGAATTCCGATTCCCGGGCCTGATCTCTTCGGAGACCGGAACGGTAAAAAAGATGTCAAGGTTCCGCCGGACTATATATATATTTTTACATATATTTTAATTTATACGATGAAGAAAGTTATGTATTAATATATATATAATATTTAGTTAGTTATACTAGTATATGCTTAGTGTTATACCATACATATTTATAGTGGATTGCAGGCATTATTAGTAGTAGTTAATATTATAATATATTGTAATTAGTTGTTAAATAGTATGGGTAGATTAATATATAATTAAATATAATAATAATATTACATAATAATAAATAATAATAATAATAATATAATAATAATAATTAAATAATAATTCAAAATAATAATAACAATAATAATAATAATAATAATTAATAATGCATAAATAATAATTAATAATTAAAGTATAAATTGCCCTCTAAAAATGGCCAATCGGACAATGCCCAATAAAATGGTTCCATGACATTTGCCCACTTCTTTAAGTGCCTGGGCATTGTTACCCTCAACTATAATATATAATATATATATATAATAATATAATTATATAAATATATATATACTAGTTATATATAGTATAATATACAACTATATATATATATATTCATATTATGGATTATGAAAGATTAGAGTAGGGTGCGACAGGGGAAGCACGATACGTTAGAAAGATCGTGAATGGAAGAGAGTTGGATCATGATGTGCCCTACTTATTAACATCGCGGACATATGATTTTGTTTTATTGTCAAATTGTTGATGTTATCTTACAATTTACTTGAAGCTCTCTTGTTACATCAACTAGATATTAACTAGAATTTTACAATATCTAAACCATAACCTTGCAAATCAATAATAATATCATTTATTATAATTTTATATACTTTATAATTTACTTCTTGATATTGTGTTCTCCATATAAGTATTGTAAGAATAATAATTACCCTGGAATTCTGAACGTTAAGTATTCTTTATAATACAATGATTAATCTTCCTTTCTAGGTCATAAAGGATAAATGAATATTAATGTAGTTACATTTATAGTACAGTTAACAACTGCCCTTATCAACATTTTGTTCTAAATAGATGTTATAAATTTCTAAAGTAGACCATTTACCACGATAGCCAGGCTGTGGAAGTTTCGTTACCTGCCCGCCTTCGCTACAAATATATTTCATATATCATATAATCACAACGTATATATATATATATATATATATTATAATACATACTATATATATACTACATATTAATACTATTATATATATATATATGTATATATAATTAATATATATATATATATTATATAATATATAATATATATATAATATATACCTCTCGACTATATATATATCTATTCTTCCGAACCGGCTCAGCCTATTTTTTCCCAAGACTAGGGAAGTACAGGTGCGTGACAGCATCGGAAAAGGAAAAGAGTAAAAAAGAATATGACAAAATCGACAAAGGAAAGCCTGCCATACCGCGCCTCTTTACAATTAATTAGTAAGAACTGTCCCAAGTCAGAAAATCACCCTAGAGCTTCACGAACCGCGCACGGACCATTCACTAAATGGTAAATCGTCAGTTGAAGGGTTATCCTTGACCAGGGGGCCACAACATACCCCTCGCAAAAGCACAGCCTTCACTCCCATTAAGCACCTTTATTCTCGCCTCTGCCAACTCACATATTCTCTCCATTCAAACATTTGGTTTACTGACCCAATCAGCTTTTTCTTCGAGTCTCCCAGCCGGTCGGTTACCCAACACACTCGCCCACATACAATCCGCTTAAACCACCGACTATCCATTCACCTTATCCACTATGGACCAAACCATCTCAACATACTTTTCATTTAGGTATTTCTCTCATTTACTCCCTTCTTAGCACCACACAACTCTCTGAATACGTTCATCTTATCTATCAATTGCTTCTCACAACCTCAGCACTCCCCTAAGATATATATATATTAACACTTTATTATATATATACTATATATATATATAATATATACTATAATATATATAATTAATAGTAATAATATATATATGTAAATTAATATATACATAACTATTATATTATATACTAATATATACTATATATATATATACTATAATATATATATATATACTATATATATATATATATATATAATATAATAATATATCAATATAATAGTGTTATATATAATATTACTATTATATATATATATTATTATACTATAATATTTATATTACTAATATATATATATATTATATACGTATATATATTATATATATTATATAATATATATATATAATATCTTATCTATTATATCATTAATACGTATATATATATATATAAACTTATTTATATTATATATTATATAGTATTATATATATCTTAATAAATAATACACTAATATAATATATATATACCATTATCCTTATATATCTATATACTTACTATAATCATTACTATATGAAACACTCACTTACTCATATATATATATACTATATACATAATCTTTATAGAATTTATGCCTACACTACCTATATCATAATATATATAATAACATAACCATAATATATACTACATACCGCGATAACAATAATATTATATATATATCATTCAGATTATCTGAGAAACTTAAATAGCGTATTTACTGAAATAAAATTAAAAATAATTTTGACACTGTTCTGCCAGTCGTCAACAGGCAAGGTGTGTTTTGAAAAACGGGACTTTTTATTCAGGTGCTTCAGAGTTTAAATCATTATTCTATCATCAGGTAACGTTATTTTTTTATTTTGATTTATGATTAGTAAATTTTATGGCTAGACCAAGGAAACTTTTCAGGGCAAAACTCTGATGCAGAATAAGTAAGTTAGAACATTAAAATTTTTTTTGTTCCATTTTTATAATAATTTAATATAATTTTTAAATTATAATTTATCATTATTAAAAACATTATATACAATATATATATACTATATATAATATCATATAATAATAGTTAATATATATAATATATATATCATATATTATGTATATAATATCTATATTATTATACTAATATAATATATATATAATTATATATACTATATATATTATAAATTATTATATATATATATATATATATATATATATATAATATAATATAGACATAAGATATACTTTCTTTTCTTTCTTTCTTATACTCCAACCTTTGTTCGCCCAACGATGGGAGTGATAGGAGCGCCTATACAAGCACGGAAAAAACAGCAGTAGGAAGAGTTATGACAAATGTCGAAAGAAGGCCACGCACATTACCCCGCTCATGTCCATCTAATTCTAGGTGAAAACTCGTCACAGGACAATGCAAATCCACCTAGAGTATGGGACGCGACGGACCATTCACACTATTACGGTATAATCGCAATGATAAGGGTTCATCCCTTGGCCCAGGTGGGCCACAACATGCCCCCTACGAAACCCGCCATTCTTCTATCATGCAACCTATTATTTCCGCCTCTGAACCACATACTCACATGTCTCTCTCCTTCAGACATTCTGTTCCACCGACTCACATCCACGTTTCTTCTTAGGCTCGCCAGCCGGTCTCCGGTTCAACACACTCAACACTCATATACATCGCTTAACCACACCGACTGCAATTCATCCTTTCACATGACCAAAACATTTTCAACCATACTTTTCATTATAGTTCTCTCATTGTACCCTTTCTTACACCGACACACTTCTTTAATACGATCTCATTTCCTTCATCTATTAACTCGATATAACCTTAAGACATTCAAACTTTGCTTTACCCTTTAAAATTGCTGGCATTTAATATATATATATTATACTATTTCTATGCTTAATATATACTTGGTAAGGATATATACTATAATATATATATATATTATATATCATATATATATATTTAATATACTATAATTATACTATATGATATATATTATATTATATATATTGGGTGTGGCGAATATTCGGTAGTATTGCGGTATGCCTATTCGGCCAAAATAACCGAATATGCTGTATTCGGCTTTTTGCCGAACGTATTTGGCCGAATATTGAGCTTTATAGACAAGTAAATTACGGCAACATAAAGGAAAGTTATTTCAATTTTAAAAATTGAAATTTATTAGAAACTATTTTCAACAAAAAAAAATTAAGAATATAGCCACAAATTTGTGTCAGCAACTAGGCGCAAATCGTTTGTTTCATTTTCAGATCTCATTAAGGGCTTTGGCTTTTTCCAATATGTCTAAGAAATTAGGAATCAATTTAGTGATACGGGATAATGCGACAAAACCATGGAGCATGGTATAAGGATGAGAGTTGGCTTGCTATCCAATTTCATGTTTTATTCCAATGTTGGCAATTATGCATTTCATGATTCCATATAATGTTCAGAAGTCTGTTAAAACTTAAAGATATTTATTTATTGCAGAAGCATATCTTCTTCTCATTTTCACCATTCAGCGACGGCAGCTGCAAAGCTTAAACTTTACAGATGCAGCTGAATGTCCAAACCAGCATAAATTATTCAACGACTTTCTACACGCTGATGGAACAGAACTATGAAATGGCATAAAAAGGTTGTTTGACACAAAAAGTCTCCCCCATTCCCTATCGCTCCTGAATCATATCAGAAAATGTGACTGATTTTCCAGTGGCAAAATTATTTCATTACTTGAGCCATTTGAACACATCACTAAAACAAGCATTTAACGTGAAGTAACAGTCGCCCAAGTGATCCCTTAATATTTAGCAATAAATCTATTGTTTATTTAGGCAAGTTAAAAGCAAAAAATTACTTTTGGGATTCTTGAAGAGCTTAAAGGAATGTCAGTAGAAAAAAGACTTTCGAAGTTTCTATGTGATAAATCTTTGTGTGTAGCTACTCTCTTAGATCTGCGATTCAAGCTAAGTTTTTCAACATGAATCAGATTAATCAGTAAAAAATATGGTGTTGACGGCATGCAAAGAATGCATGAAAATTAGCTCCTGACTCTTCTTTGACTGACATGATTCACGTAATGCGGAAAGTGAAGCTGAAGGCTCTCCATTTTCACTTCTGTAATGGATTGTTTTAAGAAATTGAGGCATCAAAATCGTCATACAGAAAGAAAGGTGAGAGTGAAAAAAGAAAAGTCCATTTCTGACAATGTGATATCGTGTAGCATAAGGGTAAAAGCTACATACGGATTACATCAGAGAAATTAAACATTATAAGTTTGCCTACTGTCTGACAGTGAAACAATGATATTCCCTTCAAATTGTGGAAAAACACGTGGAATAGTTTTTATGAATTTTGAAAAAACTAGCAATAAAATAAATACCTTTCAGCTCCACCGGCATCAGTCGAAAGTAAAAGAATATTTAGAACAGGAATAATTATTTATGAAGCCACAAGAAATAGTCTATCCCCTGAAAATGGAGAATTTCTAGATGTTCAATGTTTCTTTTAACCTTAGTAGTATTGTACATATCAGGTTAATATCTTTAACTCCGAAACTTTTCAATTTTCATTTAATATTTTAATTGTGAAACGATCTGCTATACTAAGAAATAGTTATTTACTTTTTGTTTTAATTACTTTGTATATAGCATGATAAACATGAAATTTCTGGGGACGGAGGTTTCGCACTTGATTATTGCGATGTGCTATTCCCAAAAAATGTAATCGGTGTTTGCATATCACGTCGCATGTTGAGATATGTGTGTAACACAGATATGTAAAATTTTATGATTTTTTACCTTTTTCAAGAGGGTCTATCACACTTATTGGGATATATTATTAGTCCAGCGGCGGTTTTTATAATATATATTAATATATATATAATAATAATAGATATTATATATCTATATATTATATATATACTATTATATATATATATATATAAATATATATACGTATATATATATATTATTAATCCTATCACCATGCACTAAATATAATTATACTATATCTAAAAAGAATATCATCATGCTATACTATATATTATTATATATATATATATATAGGTATTCTATATTAATATTGATATACTATATATATAGGTAATATAATATATATATATAACTATAACTATATAATATAGATATATATATGCCTATATATATAATATATATATATACTAATATATATACATCACTTAAGTATATATTATATATATAATACAGTTATCTTTATAATGTATATATAATATAATATATAATATATATATATATATATATATATATCATATATATACATATATAATATATATATAATTATTATATAATATATATACTATTATACTATACTATATATATATATATGGATATTTTAAGGGGAGAAACCAAATCGCAATGATATGATCCATGTCTTTGATAGATATATGTTAACATATAAGTAAAATATTGAATAAAGGCATTATATGGACAACAAATGAATGTAATTAGGAAGGTCTTAGTTAATGTAAAAATAGCCTACAGGATGTTAGTAACTTTTTCTCGTAGACGATCACCTGTGCATAGCGTCTGGGATATCCCTCATCAAGCTCTCCAACAATAGTCGGGCATCATATCGGATATCCCACCTTCCTACGGTAAACGTTCCTTCTCATGAACTTTATTTGATGGAAAGCGGTTCACCGCTCATCCACTTAACCATCACCAGGTTATCGGAAGTCTTTCCTTAGGTGAGAGGCCCCCAATGTAAGTAGTCGCAACCTTAACTCATTCTACATCATGAGAATGAACTGTTAGCAGCTACTGTAACAATGTTAGTGGTTCTCGGCCTTCCTGTTCCCCAGACACATTCGCTGCTACATCTGAAAAAAGCATTCCACCTCTGCCATCTAACACACGTCATGTTGTAGCACAATGCAGCATCACGGAGGCCCAGTGTCTGTATTTGCCTCAATCCAGCTTTTTTCTTCTCGACACTCAGACCAGGAAACGTTCGAGCATATATAGCGGAAGCATACACCATCATGGTCCAGGGCTTCACAAATTGTTTCATCAAACCACATTTTATGTGTAGTGGAGGTAAGATGATGTTTTCTCTCCTGTACAAGTGGTTTCACGCGTACCCGATGCTGTGTCACCTGGCGTCAAGCGTTTCCCTCGGTATGCGCACATTCTCTTTGTCCAGTGAGTCCTTTGCCGGCCGGCTGTCCATACTAGCACGACAGGGATATTTGTCTGGAAACATGTGGCCGGTACCCGCCAGCAAAACTGGCTCTCTCACCATAATTGAGGTCGACAACCAATATTCTACCCACTCATCGTACCTATATTTGTAGCTCTCCAACACTGTCTGCGATTCTTTGCATTATCCCTCGTACTACTCCGTTATCGACGTACCTAAGTCGGAACCGACAGCCATACCTGTTGCCGTCTGCCTGTACACAACCACACTTTAATGCTCTCGGACCAGTGTCACCTACACACGTCGCACTACCTGGACTCGTATGCTTCGGGAGCTCCCATTTAGCCGAGCTAGTAGGCCCTGCAAACTTCACTGCCAATACACCAAGTTAACATCTGACTGGCGTCAAACGAAGCCCGCCAGCTCCTGTTCTTGTTACGATAAAATGTCTCACTCTTCATGCTGCGCTCATCGGTCAGTAGTCATTTTCTCACTGCCACCTGAAGCCAAACGCCTCAGGACAACACTTTCGGCAAATACACACCTCTTATAATAAGAGCGTGTCAGCTTCACCCATGTCCGCGCCCGCCGCCCCCCACCCCCCCCCCCCCCCCCCCACCGCCCCCCCCCCCCCCCCCCCCCCCCCCCCCACCCCCGAACGTGCACAACACATGCGTACGGACATCCCGACATTATCTTCTCGCGGCCCACTCATGACCAGTGCGGACATCCCCACGCGCTCTTGCCACCTTGGCATCCATTACACATGCTACCACCGTCTTACTAAAGTCACCACCGATGCTTCCCCCCCACACTCCACACCGCTCTCACACCTTCTCGCTGCCTACCTCGCCCCCCCCTCCCCCCTGCCTGAATATCATGCGGAACCCCGGTAACAACGTCGCTACTTACCAGCCCCCTAGTGTGCACCACTATGAATTTTCCTTTGTAGTTACCTGGAAGGAAAATCCCAACAATAGGGCATCCCACGATCTGCACGCAAACCCACAGGAGATGTGCACCTACCAGCAATCCGAGAAAAATATTCCCATCCAGCATCCTTCAACATTACCCTTACTATCTCGCCTCGCACAACAGCTCCTCAACCGGAAAAAATAGTAACCTCCTTCTTTGTTGACAGTGTATGTTTTTTCTTTATTTTTACCCCTAAAATGATGACCCGAAATTTTTTCCTGACATAACTATTCGCCCCGCACTGCCCCCAGATTTCCAGTTGACCCCTCCTCCTTCGGCCAACGACCATCATTCAGACTACTTCGGCCGACTATCTTTAGCCCCCCCCCCCGACTCACTTCCCCCGCCCCCGCTCTCCCTGAACCGGCCCTTTTCATCCATGATTCCCCGCACACATCCATACCACATAATACCCCCTACCCCACCTCCTCTCATATATATTTCACCTACTACTATTATCACCAACTCTATTCTATACTCACTACCTCATACTCTCACTTCATATTACTACCCTATTCCATACATCAATATCGGTGTTAGAGTGGTATCGAAATTAACCAACATACAAATTTGACCAGAAATCGCTCATAATTATTATAATATATACTTTTTTCTCCCTTTTATTATACTATATATATATTATATACTATACCTTATATACTATCTCACTACACCCACCTCACTCACCCCTACTCCCTATACTACCCTATATATATATATATATCTACTATTACTCCACCCAGACCTATACCCTACCTATATATTCCTTTCTTTTCCTTTCCTTCCATTACCTTTTTTTCCACAAGCATTGGGCATTATAAGGTCGCCGGCACACTCCACCCTTGACAACCCGCCACTCCACGCCGAAACACCGACCACAGAGTCTAGCCAGCACATATTAGACAAAGTCGGGAAAGACAAGCCCAGCCCTCGTTACCAATTTAACAAGGAAGATTCCGTTACAACGACAAAAACTACCAACTTGAGCTTTCTACCGCTCAACGCCGCCACGGATTTCAATCACACCATGAGTTTCAATCTCACTTTGTCACGGTTAAAATATTAGCTCAATGGATCATAATATGTTGCTTTTAAGGCGTTACTCCACCTATTCCCCCCCTCGGCCAAAATGCCACTACTTCTTCTCAGGCCCAACCGCTCTCAACGCACAACAAGCCCACTCGCTATACCTCCCAAATCCAAATCTGCCAATTCATTCCAAGCGACCTAATATTTGCTGAACAACTCCCTCTTTTCTTCCTACCGGTCTAACCATACTTCCTCAAGGCCTAAAACTCTCATCCCAATTTCTGCTTCTCCAAGAAACCTCTTTTATAACTAGAACTGAGCTCACTTCTCTCTTCATTTGAGAGGTTGCTAATAGAGCAAATCATAAGGTACCGCACTTATTTATCATTCATCCTAAAAACAAACTACTTTTCAATGCATAAATCTCCGGCTAACCCAACCTCAGCTTTAAAAAACGACTATTCATATCATCTCCCACACTAATCTTACAATCACAATGACTGGAACTATTATCATCTCCAAACAACGCCTTACCTTTTCATTGTCTGACTTACTCATTCTCAACTTTTTTTTTGAACCATTTTTTCTGGTGACACCCACAACCATCTCCTAATACGTCAATTCCTCAGTTTTATCACACTTCTCCAACCTAAACACACGCTAATATACTGTTTTTTCGTTCCCAACTCTGACGCATGTGAAACCCTGGAATTTTACCATTCACTCGGTTTCACAAAACACTCTTAGCACCGCAATGTCACAACACAAAAACAACCCAACCATATCAGTCACATGTACGTCGGCTATCCATTTTAGGGGTATCATTACCGCCCAGGCAAAAATCCCTCCGGCTCACCCTACCGGTTCTGCCGCTCCCTAATACGTATTTCGTAACCACCCCATTTTTGACGCTTGCATGGTTCAGGCCATAAGATCCTCACGCATTCCCCCCTCAATTTCTCACGTTTCCCTTCAAACCCAACAGTATCTCAACGATAAACCACAATAAAAATTTTTTACAAACTCCTGGGCTAGAACCTTTTACGTAACGAAGGATAGATCATCACAACACACACTCCCTATGCCCCTCACCCATCTTCCTAGCTATTACTATACATTTCCTAAACCAACTACCTTTTTTTTCCCTCTCACCTACCGCCACTTCCACCACTCTTCCTACGCTCACACATACATATACCCGCTGTCACATATCCGTCATATACATTATAACTTTCTATGACTTCACATTATTCAGATATACTACCTTTAACACCTAAACACCATAATATCTACCCTACACTATGCCCATAGCAAGCTTCCCCCTTATATTTAAATTCCTCCCATCTCAATAACCGGGTACCTCTGATGGGTACCACATCCATTAAAAACCTGTTTAAATATACATTTCTTCTTTTTTCTTTCCTTATTTTTCTCATATATGTTTACATAATCGTTAAAGATTACGTCCAAATCTAATTCATACCACTCTTAACGGCACTCATTTGTATTCTTTCAATACAACTTCCAATATCCCTTTCACACATGATTACAACTCGTACGCATTATCATCATTTTTTTATCACTAGGGTTACCAACTCGCTTTAATACGCACCCACTATATCTTTTTGTGATACCCTAACCAACTTCAATCCACCACCAAAATTACATTAATTCATTGTTGCGCCACCACTATTTCTCATGAAGACTTCAAACCTAGGGCGGTGGACTCAAATGCTCCCTTACCCCATGTTTCCCCTTACCTCCCTTTTAGCCTCCTATACAACGCCCATAGGTAAACTTCAACATCCTCTTGATCTCACTCAAAACTTCATCTTCCATCCTCGCTTTATTCAATTTCATATTTATCCACATCACATTCACATCCATCCACGGCATCATCCTCATCGGTTCACCCACACGCATAGTAATTTTATTCACATATTTTAATAACCTATAACTATCGGAATTTTAACCATATTTCTCTAAAACTTTACTATTCTAAGTCAACCCCCTTACCTACCTCTACTTGCCTTCTAAAATTAGGTATTCGTACTATATCTAGTCTCATCCATAGTAATAAACTCTATAGATTTTTTTACCTTCTTTATTATTATATGAAACTATCCAAAAACCTAACATCACTACATATCTCTTATCACCTATCTTCAATCTGTTACTTACTAATTATTCTATGTCTCTTCTCCTCCAGTACTAGTGGGTTCCTCTATCTCCACACTCCCTTCACTATTCACCTGCAGTTTAATCCCCCAAACGCCTTGGCGCAACAGTAGATCTGGTCCCCCCGCTCCTCCTCTCTCATCCCTTTTACTTCTCTTTTTTCTTCCAAGCGTCAGCCTACCTCCTGTGATCCCCTTCGTTATTCTCCCATTCCTTAAAAAGCCTTTTCCGCCGCTTTCATTCCAGATCAAGGTGTTTTATCAAACCCTTGTGGTTTGTGTTCTCTCATCCTCCTAATTTTACTCCTTCTTTTTCTTCGTGCGCCCTCATCAAATCTCGGCCGGTCTCTTCTCTCCACTTTCATAAACATCAAAAAATTTTAACTTACTTATATATCTATATTAAACATTATTAGTCTCTGAGTATCTCTGGGCACATTATGTTATTATATACTGCCTAACCTGTTTTACCATCTTTTAAGCCCACAACCATTACTAAGATCACATAACTAAAAATCTCTTTTTATTCTAAATTATTATTTAATAAAATAATATAATTCAAAATATAATTAGATAGTAGGAAATTCTCACCCAAAGCGTGCAATTTTTTTTCGAAGCTTAGAAGTGAGACTAAAGAATGCAACCCATGGTAAAGATGTCCCCCTATGTATAAATCTTCACCACCGTCACTAAAATCTTTGCACCCGACAAACATAGAATTCTAGCTTAGTCTTAAAGTTGTTTGTACAGAACAAAATCATTTTTCCTTTTCACTGTGACCTGTTATCAACACGATTCTATTTAAAATTCACATTTTGTATTGTCTAAAGTTTTTCATAATCGTCGTTCGTTGTCGTACTTCTACATTTTGCGTTTATTCTGCCTTGGTTTCCGTTTCGGTAAGGACTTCCTGGAGGAAAATTGAAACGTCAACTTATGGATTGGAAACCATTGAAACGTCACTGTTCATTCTTTTAAATTTCTAGATTATCTACGTCATTCTCCAAAGGGTAATATACTAGTTGAGTAATGTGGTAGTAATTGTATTTTTATTTTTCCCCCTTTTTCTTGATATATGGACAAGTATCTAAAACTATAATCGTTTTGCTAAGGGTGTGTTGGAATTACCGTGAGACCTAGACCGTCTTCAAAACCGTTGATTTTTCTTATATATGGGTATTCCATGGTAATCAATTTTATGAATAAGTTTCTTCCATGGTTCATGCTAGGCTAGGCTATATAAGTTGATAAAAGTTATGATATCTCGTAATTTTCTTAACATCATGAGTGTTCATATAAAATGGCCAGTATCCTTAAGACTGTCTCAAATATTATATGGTCAAATACCACTAAGAATAAATAATTAGCTTCAGGATTTTTTTTTTTATTAGATCTGAGTTTGTTTTGGTTTTTAAGAGTGCTTAAACCCTCTTATTATCATAATATTATATCTTAAAATTATATACATATTGACTCGCGGTTTTGACCAAATGGCTCGCTAGGGCGCCATAATTTTCAAAAAATATGAGTGGCTCCTGCTGCCCCCCAGTTAGTCCCTAATCCTTTTCAATATTTTGTTTATTTAAAAAAACAAAAAATTTAACGTCTGACTAAGTAAACTGATTGTCCCCCTGGCCCTATTGATTCCCATGTGTCTAATAGAGAACCCCCATTTTGGGTGCTAAAAATTTTATTGTCCATAATTTGTGTCTTTTCTACCCCTAAAAAAAGGTGTAAAATCAATAGAGTTATTTCTATTTAGAAGATTTTTTTACAACAGTCCTATAAATCAAACTTAAGATATAATCTAAAAAAGAGTGACCTTTTTTATAGTTAGGGTCTCAAAGAGTTATATGGTTCTTACAAATCTAATTTAAAGATTTTTTAATAATATATACAATAAAGGATAAATTTCTGTATAGTACTGTTATCTTATTATTGTATGCTACCAATTTGGTGCGTCTATCTCATTCAGAGTCCTCTCTCCTTGAGTAGGTTCCCCCGATATGTGTTTTCTAAGGAATGATTCTGTTAAATAATATCGTTTGATTTTGTGAAGGACTATCATAGTTCTATCTTTTAATCCGGTGCCTCTTATGAAGAAGGCTGTAATACACATTTCGCCCACCTCACCACCATAAAACTCAAAATTTTGTCGGTAAGTATTTAACCCGCACCATTTCCGGTTTTTCTTGGTTATCATTATGAATGAAAGACAGAATGGATGGTGGGTGAGAGATTGAGTGATGGCCAAGATTTGCATGAATACGATCTAAAGATGATTTTTTGAGTAGACCACTCGGGTTATTGGAAGGTAACAGGAATGATATAGTGGATGTGATGGAGTATGCACGATGACTTTATTATTGATCTGGGGATTAGAATTTGCACTTGACCTGCTCGTTTTAAATTGTTAAAACGATCTCATATTAACAATTGGACCGTTGCTGTAACTATGATACACGAAGAGGAATGAAAAAAATGAGTGTCATGTGAAGAAAGAAATTAGTTTTACTAGAATTTTTGTGTCTTTTGATGAGTTTTTTTATTAATTTTATATATCGTTATTGCACAATCAATCTCTGAATAGTGAGAGAAACTTTTTTTATCGTTTGTAATAATTGACTAAAATGGTATAAATATATAGAGGATGGATGACATGATTGACCGATGATGATGCGCGGAAAACTCGATAGGTGTAAAAAATAGGGATATTTATTAGATATACTTTTACTCACTTTATTTAATTTTTTTTTTGTGAGTTTGTTATTAATTCAAACGTTTCCGTATAAGAAAATATAACCTTGTTGTGATGGTTCTTTAACACTTTCAAGTTCCCCAGCTATCTTTAAATTATTTTTATTTAAAATTTAAAATTCGTTATCATTTTTTTTTTAAGGTTTATCATAATTATTTAAACGTATCATTTATAAACTTCTTATTTAATGGTTTTTTCTTTTATTTCGAAACGTCCATATCACGACGCTTACATTTTGTCTCTTTTTCTACGTGAAAACAGGCGTACTTGGTCCTTAGTATTGGGTGACTTTGTTGAGGAAGAAGGCAGATCCGGTTTGTTGCGTGGTACTACCCTACACGTTGTTTTTCAGCAGCCTGTTGGAGATGATCGTCTTGTTTTCAAGTAATCCTCGTTATTTAATTCATAATTGGAAGATGATTTCCCCCGGTGGTGATGATCATACTATTTAATTTTAACATTATATTTGGAAGTTTCTTATATATATATATATATATATATAATTATATTATACATTATATAACATCCGCTACTACTATTTATAATACTATATATTTATATATACTATATTATATAATATATATACTATATTATAGTATAATATATATATATTATATATATATATATATATATATATATATATAATAGTATAATTATATTACGGGACTCACTCCACCAGATAATACCTATATGATAACCAAGAAAATATATATAACGGTAGGGCTAAATATTAATCACAGATAATTTGATTCTTGATATTATTGATAATATAAGTTACCATTGTATCAATAAAACAATGAATAGGTATAAAAATGAGATATTATTTATGACTATTATCATATACGATATAATCTTTATTATTATATTTATTTGTATTTTTGTATATAAATAGATATCATTAATTAATTTATCAATAAAAAAATTGCACTCTTAACTATAGATTTTTAACATTATTCTATGTATCAAATAAAATAAATAATTATAAATTATTATTTTTTCGACACTTTGTCCAGCTACTCAGACTGTACTTAGTTTTATGAACAATGTTGAAATAGGCTTAATTTTCTTTATAATATTTATTAATTCTTTTTATATTCTATTCTTTATCTCAGTCTATTAATATTTAATTCTATTATCTCATCTATTATTAATCTCTTATGTAATTGGGTTACTATCTGAGTTCTATATATTATTTCACTTGGTGGAGTGTAGTCTAATGAATGCAGAATGAATTGAGTTAAGTTATTACGATTATTATTATGTATTGATTAGTGTGAATAACTACCGCATTATGCTATAAGGGGTGTCCGAAGGAAAACCATTAGTGTGAAATAGCGCGATATTATTAAAATCTAGAATATTGATTATTTTATTTAAGTTTTAAGTTCATTATTTGTATCACTGTATATTAACTAGTGGAGTGCTAGTCATTAGTGTATTGATATCGTGACTTATTTTATAACTCCTTGAAATATTGAGTCATAATTATTACTTATTTCATTCACAGTTTATGCTACCTTTGATTTTATTATTTATTTTATGCTTCATTATTATTTTACTTTTGAATCTTAATTATTGATTAAAAATTAAAAGAATTAAATAATTTCCTCTTATAAATTGGAAAATTTATCTTTTGTAATTTTTTGTGATACTTTTTGTTTTTAGTATGCACACTCAGAATGCATTTTTTTTATCTTATATTGATACTTTAGTGTATTCTAATTCTTTAATTATTAGTGTAGTATACTGATAATAGTACTTATATGTAAATATATTTGAATAATTCTTATGTGGAATGTTATTCTCGTCTATTTTAATTGGAGTATTGTGGAGTAACACACAAGATCTTGAGAGCAGAATATTAGTATTTATTTCACTCTAGCCACTGATTTCTGCAAATGAATTAGCGAAAATTATACTTTTTGTAATAAGCACCCCAGTTTACCTCTATATCGTACGATTCATCTGAGCCGTTAGTAATGACTAAAATATAATGTTAAGACCACCTTTCTAAATTAGTATTTTTTTTTTTCATCTCTTTAAATTCATTATAATAAAATAATAATATATTGTGTTATTAATTCCTTTTTGATATTTGCGTTATTTTCGTTTAACAAAATTAAATATTCACCGAATTAATCCCCCTTCAAAAGATGTTTCAATTTATGAGGAACAAAGTCTCAGAAACAAGTTTTTTGTCAAGCAACTCTTACTGTCTCCACACCTACAAGCCAGATTTTAAATATTAAGTGATGAATATCAATATTTATAGATCATGCTCTATTTCACCAAAAAATGTCTTGCAACTTAACTATCATATTAGGACTATAAATACTAACTTAGATGTCTTTAACGCATGAAAATACCGATTGCTCCTAACAGTTTGTTTTAGGATTGCGCCTAAGCTCTTTACCATTGCCATCCCCAAGAATCTGGATTATTGGCACAAGGCGTACACCCAAGAATGATCAACTGAGTATAAGATGCGGAAATGCCCGAATTCAAGGGCGAGGAAAGCGCCCTTACCGAATTAATTGGGGGACACTTCAGGTATATCCCGCGATGGACGCGAAAATAAGATATAAACGATTTAGCAGGAGCAACCAATTAAGGGCTAAATTCTCCTACCTCAATACTTTTTTAAAAAAACTAAAATGATGGCAACTCAATCCATAATAGACATTAAGCATTTAGCAGTTACAGGCTCAAGATTATTATAATATTTATATTTTATTATTTTCAGCCTTATTAAGAATACTACTTCTATTTTATAAATTACTATTCCTAAATTTTCCTCTCACCTCCCTTCCGTTCGCAAAAATTATTAGTAAAATGTAGAGATTTATGGGGACATTTATATAACTGTGACTTTTTATTTAGAGACTGTTTAACTCGACTTCCCGTACACACAAAACAAAGAATCGAACAAAAGTAGATTGTGGTCCAGACACCGTAAGATGCGCCGATACTCCAAGGAATACCACTCCTTAATAGGATATCTCACAAACCGGCCGTGAATTGTTTTAGAGATGAAATATGAATTTGCGGGGGTGTTGAGCAATAGGTTAACAAACACACGTAACGGTGTAATTCAGATCATTCGTAGTATTGTATCAATATGTATGTATTAAATTTTGTTGAATATCTTATATCCTACTTTACGTAACTTACTGTTATTCATATATATCATGTCGATGATTATTGATATTTATTATTGCTGCTCATTCATTATGCTAATGTACCTGCTATTAATTCTCTAAATAGAAATATATGTCATTTTTTTTTAAAAAATATGTTTGGTTATGAAGGTGACATATCACAAATAGAATTCAGGATTTAGAAATTGCGTATTTATCTCCTATTGTCTCCGCTAGAATGTAAATAGTTTCGATTTGAAATAGATGTTTTAATCTTATCAAAAGGGTTAACCACAACAAAATTAGAGGTGAACAGATTAAATAATTCTTTTTGCTATTTTTTTATCACTATTTTTTTAACCTAGTACCTTTGAATTCACCAAGGAGTTTATTCCAACAGCTATCTTCTTACTATTCACATCCTGACTACGTTTATATAAAAGGGTTGTGTTTAAAATAAAATAAAAAAAAATAGAACGAATTGGTGTAACCAAAAAAAACACAAATTATTTACATTTATTTTTACGAATTTGGCGTTTTTTAAAGCTTTATCCAATACCCCAGTCAACAGACCGAATTCCTCTCATCCAATGGTAATTAGCCTCACTACTTTTTAATTTACAATCGTTTTCTATATTTAAATAACATATCCTCCAAATCGTTTGAATTAACTGATTATAAGCGCCTTCTCACATCGTTATATGCGTGGCATACTTTATAAGAGAATGGCAGAAGAAATTTTCTACTCCCGTTCCCTAAGCTGAAACACGACTGTCCAGAACGGTCTGAATTTTTACCTTTCGCGTTTACGCCCTCTGAAATCATTTAAACTCCCTCGCGAACACTACCTCTTTTAATAGTTCGAATCATCTACCTACTCTGCTTCTACAGAAGAAACTATCCTTGGGGTTAAGAAATCTCCTTGGATACATCAAATAGAGGAAAGACTACTGATTCAACTTCAGAAATTATATTTATTTTAAATTCCCTCCACAAGGTATCAAAAGTAATGGAAATTATACTCTACCTACCCTACTGACTTTCTTTTGCATTTTTGACTTGATTCATAAAAATTCATGGAAAATATGTTGTCACCTCGATATAACATACCAAGGATATTGTCCCACGGGCTTGTTCCTTTTGGATTAACTCGCCAAGGAAGTTTTTCATTACCAATCAACAGGAGAAAGCGGGGCATTCTAATGTTTATTTTTTTGACAATGTACAATTGCTTCATACAGAAGAATACTAACTACACACCAAAAGGATGGAAAAATTGCGCAAAATTGGCAGATTTAGGGTTGATGTTTTGAAATCCTTTTCTATACTTATAGACTCATCTCTCTTTAATAATTTATACATCTTAATATTTAAACAATAACATTATATAAAAGATACTACTACGTTCATAATTCGACTTTTTAAAATCTATTGATTTTTGTCTTATTCGTATCTTGTAATTTTTCAGTAAAAGTGCTATATGAGTGATATATATAGAACTAGTGATCTGATCTTTTCTCAAATATATAGTATATATTATCTATATATATATATTTATATTATATATATAATCTATATACTTGTTTAATAATATTTAACGTAATAATAGTATATATAAATAATATAATATAAAATATAAAATAATAATATTAAAATAAACTATATAATAATATTATATATACATTATAAAATATGGAAAGGAAACGATGAAACAATCTTCTAATTGAGTAAGTGAGAGGAAGATTATATTTACGTGGAGAAGCAACGTGTATAGTGTGGGTAACCCTCGACCCGGCTTGGAGATACTGAAGAGAAAATTGGATTTTTGATTTACTATTAGATGTTCTCGTCCTCCGGAAAGCCATCGATTGTGATTTGTAGTTCCACACAACCCCTACTCTTCACAGCAAAAGTTAGGAGGCGAGAGAAGAGACCGTTCCCAAACACCGGGCTGGTGAAGACCGAAGAGGAAAGGTGGAATTGAGTCGGGGTGAACGAAGATTTTCCTGCAAGGAGAGAATAATTGGAGGTATATGGCAGAGGGCTAGAGAATAAAGTTGCATTCACTACACATGACGTGATTAGGAAGAGATGCCGGGGGTAAATGGTTGTAGTGGGTGGCATTTGGTTGTTGGCTCCGACCTGGGCCAGGGTATGAAACCTCTTACATTCACGATTCACCATCAGTGAGGTCGCGTCGCGTTGGTCCATTGATGCTTCACTAGGGCTGGGTTTCTGTCTGTGACGAGCTCTCACTTATAGGTATAAAGGGGCGGCGGTAAGGTGCATGGTTCCTTTTCTTCTTCAACGTTTTACCCATTATTCTCCTTTCAATCTGCTTTTTTTTTTCAATAGTTACGATTGCTTTGATATACAGCACCTTATTTTGCCCCGCTACTCTTGGTTGGCGCAAAGAGGAAGGGTGGAAGAAAGAAAAAAATCTACTTATATATATATTTATTAATATATTATTCTTATTATGATTTTCTTTCATACTATTAATTATATATAACTATAAATTATTTAATATTAATGTTATAATAATATATATCTAATATATTAATATATATTATATATATACCTACCGTAATTATATATATATATAAGTAAAGCTGTAGACAGCGAACCACCACATTTTGGACTGCATGCTCGATTCAAAAAAATTTTAAGTTCAGAAAGTTAAGTTAAGTAAGTATTTTTTTTTTTAAGAAAATTCTTAGTGGACAAGTTCTTCCCTGAAATTATCCTACATACACAAACAATTTTATTAAAAATCAATTTCTAATTTTGGCTTTTCTTGAACTTTAGAAATTTCGGTTTTGAAAATTAAATACAAAATTTGCATTTTGTATTTAAAGGTTGGAGTGTAGTTGTTTATAAGCTTTAGACCATTTTCATATTATAACTATATATATGATACTTATATAATAATATATTATTATCATATATCATTATTAATATATACATACTCATATATATTTAATTATATAATTATATATATATATTCTAATCCTTTATAATTCTATTTTATAATAATATTAAATGTAGTTGTAGTAGTTTAATCTATTATACTTATCAAAATATTTATTATATTATATATTACCAACTTATATATATATTTATATATATAATATGGGTATTAGTATACTATATATATATTCTATATTACTATATATATATACTATATATATCAGGGATGGCACACTACCTCCCATATAAAGAGTCATATATATACCATGTGGCTATATCCAATAACTGGAGGTATCTATATATTACTAGATCAGAGCTAACCTAATTATATAATTAGACACTAGTATATAATATAATTATAGGTACATAGTGTACTAATATATAAGTACTTATTCACTAACTTATTTTTCTTAATTAATATATATTATTATTATAAGATTATATGGTATTTTACCGGTTATAAATTATCATGTGATACATATTTTACTAAAAGAATTATGGGAATCTCTCTGAGTATATATTTCAAATATATACTCATATAATACGTATAATACTTATAGCTTTATCAAGACCTAAAACTATTTATAAATATTGTACCTGATATAGTAAAATGACTTATGACTACTCTACTGCAATCTGATTAAACTTATTCAATACATAGACGTATATATATATACTACTTTTTAACAGTATATCATACAGTAAATATACTAATATAACTGTAAGATAATTTAAGAATGGTTAATGAGTGAAATAGTCGATTTAAATATATCGCAACTGGTTATTTAATGAGTGGGTTTGATGTGCCAAGAAGGTAAAATGGCGATATTTAGGGTACTGAGGTACCATTATAAGGCGGAGGACTTAGACGTAACCCGGGCATAATGCAGGGTAAAGTGAGAAAGATGCAAGAATCGGTTAGGCAAAGGAATAGATTAATTACAGTGAATGATATAATGGAACAGATGGTGATTGAATGGAATTGGAATTGTGTAGATCAAAGAGCGTGTAAAGGCCATTAGTTCGACGGGAATTGGTGGAGGACGAGCATATAGCTACCATTTATGTAAAGCGTAAGGGGAGATAAGGAAAAATGTCGGAGTAAACAATAGGGGATGTGTGTGTAATTGTTAATGTTAGAGAAAAATAATATGCTAGGGTATTTTGCGTTGGCAAAGAGATGAACTGTCGGAATGTGTGGAATTACTGAACAAGGAAAAAATGAATATATTCGAATACCAAGGTCGCAATTCAGATAGTGGTGGTAGAGGTGTGTGGAATTCAATTTTTAAATTCTAAATAATGAATAGAGAATAGAGAGAGCAAGAAGAATGTAATTAATTAGGTAAAATAAATCAGATGTATTATAAATGTTGTATGTTGAATATTGACTTCTTTTTGATGGTCATTTTAATCTGTATTTATTTAATTTTAGTAGTATTCAAAAATAAAAATTATAAACAGAATAAGCAAAAATAGATAAAAATGCGTTGCATAGAATTGAATTAAAGAGATTTCTAGTAATTGCCTGTTTTTAGGATTCTACCTCTTATGAATTTTAAATTAAATTTCACTACTTCATTTTGGCGGAATAGTTTGCCAGATCCTCATATGTAAAGTACGTAATTTGTTTTTGTTTTTTTAAGCTTTAAATATTTTCCTTGTCTGTAAGGAACTCCGTTGAAGCTGCTGGGGAGGAGGAAGCTGAAGTAGCTGAAAGAATGGCAGAGGCTTTATTATCCGAAGACCTTCCTGATGCAGTATTCGGGGCTCCAAAAGCAGGACCTGGAATGTGGGCCTCTCTTATCCGAATTGTTCAAGTATCCCGCTGTTAGGTCTGACATAGAATTCCTTTATTATTATTACTATCGTTTTCATGAAAATGGTGTACCAACAGTACGTGAAAGCTAAAAGCATGGCGTCGGAGAGAGAGATGGGTGTCCGCATGGACCATGCGGAGGACCGGGGCTACTTTAGCCCCGATGCTCTTAGAAGTACTTAGGGTCCAGTAAATAAGCGCTTTCTTTACTGGAAATGTTCGTTTATCTCAACTAGAAAGTAAGTGCACCCTTTCATTTAGATATCCTCGAATACTGAATAATCTACGCCTATCCTGTTTAGAAAATTTCAAGTGTTAGAACAGCGTTTGTCGTTGTTAGCTTCATGTTGGAGACATCGTTTGGTTTATACTGTCAACGTTATTCGCTGCCATTAAATGTTAGTCTAGTTTTCCTTGATAACAGTATTACGTCTTAGGGCGCTCTTTATTGTTGGTTCGTTGTGTTGTTGTTGTTTGTTGTTTGTTGCATGTTGAGTTAGTTGTTGTGGTTGGGTTCTGGGTGTGTTGTTGTTGTGTCTGTTTCGGATTGTGTGGTTGTTGTTGTTGGTTGTCGGTCTTGTTGTTGTAAGTGGTTGTTGTTGTGTGTTTGTTGTTGTTTTGTTGTTGTTGTTGTTTGTGGTTGTTGTTGTTGGTGTTGATGTTGTTGTTGGTGTCGACATTGTTTATAGTGGCTTCTGATGATATTATTTCGTGAGGCTATCTTGGTGTTATGGGATCTTTGACGATAAGTACTCTATCATTGCTACCTTCACTATGATTCTAACTATCTACTACTACTACTGACAAGCTACTTACTACTCTTGCCAATGTTATAGCATGTGAGGACTCTAAAACTGGTAAAACAGTATAGGTAAAACGGTAGAGTAGCGGTATAAATACGGGTATGGACAGGAGTTTGGGGAGGCCTCACTGGTATTGTGTTACTGCTTTAGGGTGCAGGAAAATGGCGCATCTGCTCTTATGTTTATCTCAAAAATTTGAACCAAACATTTTTATTGTGCTTTGAATAAAAGTAAAAAACCTGTTAACAGATGAAATCTTACAAGTGTTTTCCAATAATAAAATATATGGCATCTACGTATAATAGTCCGTCTCTAACTTACTCAATTATCATCATTGATAAAAGTAATTTGAAATGCAAGATTTGTTTGTGGCGAGGTACTCCATATCCTATCTCTTTTTCAGCTCCTAAATATTCCCATTTTTTTCATAATATAGCTAGGAACCCATTAAGTGGGTCTTCAGACACATTAGCGAGTAACTGAACACCATATATAAACCTGTGTAAGCCCGATACATCGCCATTGATGAGACTTCTTCTTTTTTCATCTTCTTCATATATCACTGTATATATATATATATATATATATATATATATATATATATATATATATATAGTATATAACGTAATATATATATGCCGTATATATTAATATAGTATTATATATTATATATTACCTAATATATATATATATATAATTATTAGTTCTTCAAGCTATATATAATATCATATTAGTATCCATAAGTTATTCACCTATATATTATCTATTACCGTACTTATACTATATATGTCCACTATAATAGTCTACTAATATTACTATTATATATAATAAGCTACTATAATATAACTCTTATCTATAATTACTTAATATATATATATCTAGTCTATAAAATAGAACATCTTTAACATCTATAAATTCACTTGCTAATATATAATATACATATAATAATATATGACTCCTATATATAGAGTATATACTCTCTCCCTTATATATATATATAATATCATATATAATAATATATATAGAGTATCATATAGGCAAAATTTATATACCATTATATATAATATGTGAGTGAGCGTAGCCTTTCAAAATATGTAGCCTTTCCTCCTCATTTGATCTGGCGTATGATGTCACTAAATTAAAGACACATCACACATCACACACACAGCACAACACACACACACACCACCATCAGCACACACACACTACAACTACACACCATGTTCCCTAATAACAAATTGAATGTTGTGACAGTAAGAGACGTAAAGACGTAGCGCACAGAGGGGTGGTGAGGGGGGACCTCCCTAACCACAATATCTCCGCTTGCCAAACGTCCTTTACGGCCTAGGGTTGGTAAACCAACTCTACCGTTTTTCCACTTACCGGCTAAGGACGTAAAGACGTACAAGACGTAACGGAACGTTAAAGACGTAAAACGTCTCCGACCAAGGTAGGGGGGTGGGAGGGGACCCCTCCTGGCGCGACGCCTTTACGTCTTTAGGGTAGGTAAAACAACAATTTTAATAAAATATGATTTTGAACTAATAGATCAATAGATCCAATAGACAATAGATCTATTCACCGCTGGTTAGGTCACAGAAGGGCTGAGGAGGGCAGTTTAGTTTACGGATTTACTGATTTAGGGTGTGTTACCAAACTAAGTAACTTTTAATCCTAAAAATATGACTATCGCAATCAATCTAATCACATAGATCAATAGAATTCAATAGATCAATAGATCATAGCCCTGGTAGGAGGCGTGTTGGATGGTTCGGTCTTGATTTACATGATTTACTAGGCCTTAGGTAAATGTTAAAACGTAATACTCTTTTAACGGTTATAAACTATCGCAAAGCATATTTTCTAGTAATCCAACATATAAATAAGTATTATATATTTTATATACTTTATATACTATATATATATATAATATACTAACTATATCTCATCTATTCATCATTACTCTTCTTACTATATACTTCACTATCTACTACTATATATATCACTACTTTGTAGATCTAATATAGTATTATATATCCTATATAATTATAATGATATATATATATATATCCCCCTAAGGAATATCTGAGTACTAACACTCTACCCTCATCAAGCCTCACCCATTATAATAATTATTGTATACCATTTTCCCCACACGACGAAACATAACCCACGTTCGCGCGTGCGGTAATATTATTGCGACCTGCGTGAGCAGCTCGCGGTGGTTCCGGACCGGCCGCCGCGTTGGCGTGGCTTGAACTTGACTCGAACCAGACTTCAGCTACTTTCAATGAAAGTAAGCCTTGAAATGTAGCTCAGCCTGACTTCAATGAAAGTAGCCTTTGAAAGTAAGCTCAGCTACTTCATGGACGGTGGCTACGCGCATCGTATGGTACGAAGGCTACGTCTCTTAACGGATTAGGGTGGGTTATAGAAGTCATCATAGTTAGCTAAACGTATATGTGACGAGAACAAAGGGGGGGTGGGGGATAAAACAAAGGGCCCGGTAGGGTAAAAATCTGTTTCGTGAATGTGTTATGAGCATCGTGCTCACGCCATCTCACCCCTCTATCACTCCACGTACATGGCGAATCATTAAGAAATAGGTGGACCCCAGGGGGGACCAGCCCCCAAAATAAAACGCCAGGGAATAAAAGTACCCAAAAACGGTAGCCCCATTGCCTGTAGGGTGCCAAATATCACCTCAATGAAGAACCTCTGGAGCTCCAGGCTCGACGCCTGGCCCAGCTATTAAGTCTCTGATTAACTCATAGGGGGTAGGGATGCAACAAAGGGGGGTAGGGTTAAAAAATGCTCAATGAAAAGTAAGCGTGATGCATCGGTGGTAAGTACACACTGTACTTCCACGGCACGTCATTCCGGCGAATCATAGAAAATATGGGCTTGCCCCAGGGGTAGGCCCACAGATCGCGAAAAGTAATCCCATAAAGGTACCCGCGGGGAGGAGACCCCCAAAAGGCCTCACAAAAGACGCTGCCGGGTACAGGGGGGCGCCGCGCCCCCCAATTGATTTGGATTTGTGATTGTTACTACTATAGTTTCCTATATAGTATAGTATAGTATATATTATACTAATAATATCTAGTACTATATAATATATATATAGTATATTCACTATACTATATAGACTATATAAAATATATAAATACAATATTTTTATAGTATATATATTTATCTATATAGTATAATAATATTATATATATATATACTATATATATATTATATATATATAGTAATCTATTATACAAATAGATAACATGAATAGTTTTCGGTATAGGGGGAAAAAGAAACAGAAACAAAAAGAAACGAGCAGAAAATCTGAAAATGTTCATGATTTATATATTCTCGAAAGGTTCTTTAGATTTCGTGAAGAGAATGGTAACAGAATGAAGAGTGGAGTTCGGTTATAGTAACAGGATCGGATCATAGAAATAGAGTTTTAGGGTGTCTGGTTATACTTTACAAAATTAATAAATGTGTCATTTTTTTTTCCTTAGATAACCACGGATGCTTTTATTTTGCCACTAAAGCCTTACTTCCTTGCAAGTAAATTTAGCAACAGGTCCACCAGCTGGCGAGAGAACGTCGTAGGCGCAAACCGGTCGCATAGGCGCAATAGGCGCAATAGGCGCTGTATCGTGACAAAAATATAGGACGCATAGCGCTCTAGGCGACTAGGTCCGGCGACAGTAGGCGCACTCAAAATAAATTATAGGCCGCGCCCAGCTCTGATAATTATATATATATATATATCTATATAAACTCTAGATTCATATAATATATAAGTATATATAATATATAATATATACTATCTCTATATATATATACTACATATATATATAATTATATATGAATATAATAAAATAATAGATATAATATATATATTATATATATATTATATTACTATATTTTTTGATTTGCCTACTCAAAGAATTTTGACCAACGCAGCGCCACTGGATATATTATACCCCTATCTTATATGTCATAAGATTACTCTCCTATCTCTATAGTATATATATATCTATTATACTGACCAGTTATAATATACTATAATATATATCTATATATATATAACATAAATAGCTATATTATAGATAGTTATATATATATATATATACTCATATATTAAACCCGTATAGGTCTGTATACTATATATATATATTATATATCAATATATAATCATATCTATATATACTATATATATATATATCCTTCATACATATATAGGTATATATATCATAGCTGGGCGCGCCTATAATTTTTGGATCGCTGCGCCTGCGCCTAATGCGCCTATGCCCACCGGACCTACGTGCGTCCGTATATTTTTGGCACAGTCAGCGGCTTATTCGCCTTTCGCGCCCAAATTCGCGCCTTTGCGCCCTTGACTCTTTCTCCTGCGCTGTGGCCTGTTTGCTACCAATTTATTTGCAAAGTACAACTTTAGTGCGATTATCCATTAAAAGCGAATGTCTCTTTATAATAGAAGGAAAACACGATTTATTAATTTTTAATTAAAACACCTTGTAAACCTAATATCTTCACGTCCTCTTCCTCCTCCATGTCCTGGTGGTCCATGTTTTTCCCAGGAGGTTCAGCAGCGGCGCTGAAGAAGTTGAAATTTTTCAAGAAGCCCATCAGTGTGCCCATATTTTTCTTGTAGTTAAGAAGCTACTGAACTAGTTTATACTTATATATTATATATTATATATATATAATATATATATATATATATATATATTATATAATATATAAATAAATATATATATATAATGTATATATATATATATACTATATATATATATATAATATGATATATGTATATATATATATAATATATATATCTATTCATGCTCATATATATATATAATATTATATAATCTTAATCATATAATATCATCTTACATATATTTATATAATTACTCACACACGTAATCTATATTAGTATAATAATATATATTTATATATAGTATATATATTATATATTTTATATATATATATATACTATATACCTCTTATATATATTATATAATATAGAATTTATATAGTATATATTATATATAATATAATCGTATAATATAGTATATATAATATAATATATCATATTATATGTATATATATAAAAGTTTACACTGGTTTTTAGAATGATACAAGTTTGCCGAAACGCTTCAAGAGTTCTAACTTTTAAGGGTTAAAAAAAATGTTGTTCCTGTTCATTTAGGCGCGGCTATAGATGCAAAGAGAATTGGCTGTGCGCGCTTTGCCCTTAATGCGCCCTTTAAGAAGATTGTGCGACCTATGGCGCCTACAAATTGAGAAAGTTGCGCCCATAAGGCGCAATAGGCCGCAACCCCGGTGGCGAACCTCACGCTCTGATATATATACTATTTATATATATTATACTTATATATAATATATATATAATATATATTATATATATATATATAAATAATATATACTATCTATAAAATAATATAATAATATATATATATCATGCTATAGTAATATATATTACTATATGATAATATATATATACTATATATATATACTATATAACTAAAATAATATGTATATATACTACTATATATATATAATATATATTAATATATATATAATATATATTATAGTATATATATACTAATATTATATAATACTATATATATATAAATTAACTTTAATATATATTCATCTATAATACTCTATATATATTACTACTCAATAGTCTCATATATTAATTATTATATCATATATAATATAGTATATATATAATATATATATATAAAATGGTAAGTAATATACTATTATATATAATATATATATTATCATGAACAATATAATATACTCTATATATATGAATATATAATATATAATAAATAGCTATATATCTATTATACTCTATATATATAACATAACTTTTCATATTCACACGTGAAACGCTGATATTGAGTAATATAAATAGTATATATATATATCTATAATATATAATAATATATAAATATAGAATAAATATATATATGTATATCTATATATATTAATATTTTCTAAATGTTTTTAATGTTTTTCGTTTTTCACATCTGGCCGTGAAGTCAAAACTTAGCTGTCGTGCTTTCTATATCAGACGACTCTTTCTGACAGTATTCTCCGCGGGGAACTTCAGTATGTCCGATAGCATATTCGGCGCCGCCAAGCTGCTATACATATTATATATACGTAGTATATTACTATATATAATATTATATAGTTAATTATTATATATATATATAATATACTATCTATAGTAAGGTATTCAGTATATATATATTCAGTATATATATATATATATATATATATAATATACTTATTACATATATAATCTATATATATATATAATAAATAGCTATATAAATATATATATATATATAACTATATCTATATATATATATATTCACATATAGTCTAATATATTAATATTATAGATATAAATATACTATATATATATTATGATAGTACTCTATCGGTCGGTATATAATAATATGATACGAACTATCAGTGATATAGTAACTAAACTCTTTGCCTCCCCACTAAAATGAATATCCACCTTATCCGCGTCCATATGAATACTATATAGTCATAGCAATATAGTATATATATATATAGTATTATATATATAGTATTATATATTCTATATATATATATCTTCTATATATATTATATTACACTATATATATTATATATATATACTATATGTAAATTATAATATATAATATTACTATAATATATAGACTATATATATATATATTATAATATATATATATTATCTCCTCGGTATATATATATATATATATAATTACTATATTACTCAGTTATATATAAATACTCTATATACTATTATATTGAATTGCCTACTCCAGAAGTTTGACTACTCGAGCCGCCAACTGATATTATATATATACTTATACCTATATATAATATTACTATATAATATCATAATATAATAATACTTAAATATATAGTTATATATATAATATATAGTATTAATATCTATATATATATATATTATATATGTATATAATACTATATATATATATATATATATATCCAAATATGTGTATAATACATATATATATAGTATTGTATTCTATAATAATATTCACTTCACTAATCATCTATTTATCCTACTATACATTCTCCATATATTACTATAGATATATAATCTATATACAGATTTTTATCTATATAGCTATATATATATATATATATATATATCATATACTATATAATATATATATATATAATATTCGTATATATCATATATTATATTATATATAGTATATATATATACTATAATATATATATATAAGTATATAGTATTATACATATATATAGGTAATAGTATATTTATAATAATTTATATGTAAATAATATATAATATAATAATATGTATAATATATATAATATATATTATATAACTGAAGTAATATTATATATATATAATATAATATATATATATAATATATATATATATATATATGTATATAATAGTATATATAGTATATAATAATTATATTAGTGATATATATTATTGTTAGTATATATAATAGCATATATATATATATATATGATATAGTATATATATATAATAATATATATAGTATATATATATAATATATATATAATATATATAAATACTATATATATAGTATTATATAGTATATTAATATATATACTTATACTATATATTATCTAATATATATATTATTATACGGGTTACTTTATG
>JABUQX010135860.1:0-35000 GCA_015478945.1 Trachelipus rathkii | reverse complement strand
ATTTCTCTTTTCTAACATGATTCGCACTGATATTTTTACATTAACAATAATAGCATTTAACAAAAATTTATCACAACCCTTGTGTAAGTATCTAGCACGATCACTGCCTTGTAGGATAAAATCTACGTTTCACAACAGAAATAAAATTCAGTTTGTAGATAATTTTAAAATATACATGTACACCCCACAGAATAACATAACCCTTATACACGAATAAGCAGTCACATTAACAAAGTTCCATTCTTAACCAACAAGAAAGTAAACTAACGCTGGCATACAGAACCGAAACCTACTCACCTTTTTCAAACATCACTCGCATTATTTTATCACTAAACAAAGTTAACATTAACATAAAGATTTAATCCTAACGCTACCACCTTAACATTATCAATAAGTCCCTGACAAGCGAAAAATACGCTATACAGCCGGCAAAGATTTCACACATCTAACTAAAGCTAACATACGTCATACCCTAACCTATCAGAATATAATATAAAGCAAGCGACAAAACCTAACATACCTTTTGCATGAATAATTCGCTAACATCTTCAAAGTTCCATACTTAATCAACAACAGTAAACTAACATACAATACAAAAACGTAACCTATTTCACCCCGTTGTTCAAACTTATCTTCTCATACATATCATTACTTTCGCATTAAGACATGGGTTTATATCTTGCCCAATAATCGTACTAATTATCATCATACTGATCAACTAATACTATGCCAACTAAGACAAAAGTTTTTGGGCTAACAAAGCTACATATCAAAACACACCTAACGAATCTAAACCCATTAATATACGCGACAAAACGCTAAACAGTAGCCTTATGCATGGACATAAATTCGCCGTAATAACATTAACAAAGTTCCATACTTTAACAACAGTAAAGTAATTACATTGCATACAAAACGTAAACCTATTCACACTTTTTCAACATATCTCTAACATATCATTAAATAATTTTCGCATTACATGGTGATATTTACATAATCGTACCTAATTATGCAATACTGATCAACGAAATATATGCCAACGTAACAAAGTTTTTTGGCTTAACAAAGCAGCATATCATGAGTCTGAACCAAAGAACTACTAACATCCCACAGACATTCCTTTCATTTACCCGGTCAACTTTAACATTGAAAAGTTTCATATTAACAACAGCTAAACGTACCTAACAACCGCATACCAGAAGAACAGGGACCCCAAGCTGATGAGGGCTAGTCAATATTCATAATTAACAAATCAGGATAATTGTTGTGTATGTTTTGAATTATTTATTTTTATATTTCCAATTCTTTAAAACCTTTGCTTTTGAGGAAGGGGGTTCTTTACCATCAATTTTTTTCCTTTAAAACTTTGTTGTTTTAAAAACCTTTTTAATTTATTTTTAATTTATTTACTTTAAAACTTCTCTGTTTTTTAAGAAACTTTTAATGTTATTTTAATTTATCTTCTGTAAACACTTTTTTTGTATTTTTATTTTGATTCTCTTAAAACTTTTTTTTTTTAAAACATACTTTATTGCAACATTTTATTTCTTTAAACTTTTTGTTTCTACTAAAAATTTTCCACTTTTCAAAGTTTTATATCACGTAAAAAAAATTTGTGTTTTTAAAACACTCCAAAACGGTAAAATCAGTGACCAATCATTAAATCAAAAACCACCTTCCCTCCCCCTAACCCATTCCAACCCATGATCATATTGAGGTATTGATCTAATTTGATCTACTTGATCTGTGGTACTCCAGTCATATTTCGAGTATCAATTTTGGATAAACTAAGTTAACAAAATGTTCTTTTAGCGTTTCACCTTCTCGCGAATATATGTTGACATAAATCAGTTTTCACATCAATATAATGCTAACATAAACATGAACCTGATGTAAGAATATATGTACACCACATCTAACATAGCCTTACCGATCCACGAATAAACAGCGACATTAAAAAGTACTCATACTACAATAGGAAAAGTAAGTAGCATTGCATAGCAGATCGAACCCACTATTGAGGCAACACGCTGCTTTTTCATCAACACATATCCTCAACATATCCCTGTTATTTTTACAGTAACATTGTAACATTTAACAAAATTGTATCCATAACCTAATCCACTCATTTAATCATAACTGCATAATCCACATATCTAATATATGTGCTAACGTACCCAACAAGTTTTCACATCAAATGAAAGCTAACCATATAACCTCGAATCTATGCAATAGTAAATGTCACTCACCCGTGTCAAACCAATAAAACAAAGTTTAAAATACGAGATAAACAGTAATTCAAAAAGTTCATAACTTAACAACAGTAAATTAACTAACATTCAAAGTTTCCCATTCACACTTATTTTTTATTCAAACAGGTATATGCTCGTAAGATAGTCAGCCGCTGATCGTGGTTGGATGATACATAACATAGTATACATTTAACAATAATTTACCATCCTACCCATAATTATCTACCGCCTGGTCAATACGAATATATGATAGACGTATATAAAGTTTTCCCACCTCCCATCAATAACCCAGCTAACAAATCAATAACCTGAAAACTAAGAATATAATGTCAGCCAATGGACATATCTTCGTTGTATCAATTGGCGACTGAAACATAAACACAAAAAAAGTCTTTTTATATATATACAACCATTGAATATATGCTAACGTATACAAAGTTTTTACATTTAATAAGCTGAACATAAACCCACATATCCTGACATTATGGAATAGTATTCCGCTACACACCGACGAGAAATCCTAACATCATCCAACCCCGTACCGAATAAACTACTAACTAAAGCAAACTTTACACGTATGACAACAGTAAACATCTCTAACAACTTCTGAAAACGTGACCTATTCCTACTTTTTTCAAGCATGAATTCTAACATACGTCATGTTAACTCCTATTACATTAAACTCATCATATTTAACAAAAAATTTAAGCAACTAACCCTGTCTATCACTCAAGACTGACGAACGAATATTATGCTAACGCACCGACGAACCGAAATTTTTACATCAACTTCATAATATTGTAAAAAAAAAATGCTTCATCATACCTCCGGACTAGAATATCATTAATCCCAACAGAATAATTTCAAAGACAGACAAAGTTTTTAACAACGAAACATACTACAATAAAAAATTAACGGTCAAATATTTTAAATCCTGACATATAAATAAAAATAATTCATCTGAATAAAGATAGTCACCAATAAAGCGCTCGATATGTTTTACTGATTTTAAAAACAGTAAATCAAGTAAATTGTGATTGGCCGAGAATCATCCCACTACCCACCATGATCGCTCTATGACTATTGAACTATTGCTACCAGACATGCTTCGAATAATGAGATAGAAAAAGATTAACTTACGTTTTTGTGCTTATAAATTTCCTAGATTTATCAAACAAAGTTTTAAATAATCAATAAGGCTAACATATCATAACCTTAACTAAGAATACTAATGTACAAACCTAACATACGTCGCGTATGAATAATCCGCTAACACCCTGAAAATTCCCTACTTATCAAAGGTAAAAGTAGCTAACAGGTCATCAATACTCGATATGTTCCCCACTTTTCCCCCGCATATCATGCAACACAGGTGAAGACGTATGATCTAAGAAAATCCCTTAAAAAAGTGACGGGTTTTGAGGCCCAGCATCTTGAACTATGGATTGACAATATCTTCATCAAAAGTGTCACTCTTCGAGTATAACAATCATTTGAACTATGAATAACGTAGACATTAGCAAAATTCTACGGCAAACCTAACATTACTCAACAAAATAAGATTAAACCTAGCTCACGTTTCTAAACCACTCATGCGCCATTAACCAAGTAAATATCTTACAAAACTCATCAATTTCTCTAACAAATCGAAGTTGCCGTTAATTTACACACAGTCATCAGTAATATTTAGGCATAACGGTAACCTAACTTAACCGAATAAAACAGCTTTCATTAACCTAGAGTATCTAAAGCAAGCACATCAACCTCCCGAGAGAGAAAACCCAATGGAATGCGTCCCTTGAGAGGGTGTGAATCCAGAGAGGGGGGGAATCACCTCCGAAGGGTATAAGTAAGCGGTTGTTGGAATTAGTATGTTTTACGTCGAGAATGAAACTCCGAAATATAGACATGAATCAATAGTCAATAGTTCTCCACAATCATGGTAGGGCGGGATTGGGAGGGGTTGATGGTTTGATCTACTGATTTTACTGATTACTGCTTTAAAATCAGTAAACTAATACAATTTACTATGATTATTTTTTCAAAGAAACTTATTCTTTTATGTTATGTTTGGTAAAACTTTGTTATTGTTTACAGTTTATTCGTTGGTCTGATGATAATTAGACATGACTTAGCTGATAAAATTTTTGTTTAAATATTAACTGTTCATATCGTACTTAGCCATTTTATTTATGCTTATGAGAATAGCTTGGAAAAAGTTATGATACTAAGATTGACGTTTTGTATGCATGCAGTTACTTTACCTGGTGTTAAGTGTGGAACTGTGTTAATGTTAACTATTTATTAGTGCTTAAGTTGTGTTAAGTCTTGTGTTGACATTATTTCTTAGTTCATATAATGCTATGTTATTTAATATGTAAAAACATGTTTGTTTATAGCATATATTCGCTGGTTAGTATATAAGAACTCATTTTTGTGCTATGTTTATTCAAAACTGAATACTCGAAATTGCGATGTAAACTCAATAGTGTTGAATGGGTAGAATTAAACATGATAATGTTAGATGATATGCTGAAAAAAGTGTGGAATAAGTACGTTTTGTCGCTGGTGCTAGGTATTTTATGTTGCTTAAAGTATGGAAACTTTTGTTAATGTTAGAGTTTAATCCTCTCCCGCCGCGTAAGGTGTGTTATGGTTTTGTCATTGGTGCATTATATTCTAGTTGCTGGTAATGCATTGTTAGCTTTTATTAATGTGAAAACATTTTAATGCATATATTCGTTTGGTTAGTATATAAAGACTTATCTTTTTTACTATGTTTATACCGAGAATGATACTCGATATGTTGATGAATCACTAAGATCTGATAGATCATAAGCGTCACGGCTAGGTGGTTGGGAGGGTAGGATGGCGCCTGATGGTTTTGATTTACTGATTTACAGCTTTAAAAATCGGTGAACTATTACACTTTTCTATGACATTTTATTCGAAAAACTTATTTTTATTGTTATTTTGGATAAAACTGTTGGTTATTTTATGCTGATGTTGGATAAACCTTTGTTATTGTTTGCAAATTACTTTGTTGGGGATTATGAATTTAATAGGTAAGGGTTAGCATAAATTTTTGTTAAATATTACATGTCAATTGTAAAAAAACTTTTGTTACCGTTAGCGATATATTGCGGTTGTTGCTGTGATGAAATTAAGACAGGGTGCTGATGAAAATTTAGGTTAATATATTGTATCGAATGTAAAATTAAAACGTCGGGTTTATAGCTCGAGATATGCTGTGAAAAGTGTGAGTAGGGTTAGCGTTGCATGCAATGTTAAGTTATTTACTGGTGTTAATGATGTGAACTCATTTTGAGTTAATGTTAACAGTTTTTTGTTTCTCCACTGTTTAGGTGTGTTAGGTTGTTTGTCGTGGATACATTCTGTAGTTCAAGATGATGCTATGTAAGCCTTATTAATGTTGAAAACATTGTTTACGTTAGGCTCGTATTCTCGGTGTGAGAGTACAGTTATGATAATTATACACAGAAGGTATACGAAATTGTATTTTTGTTTAAATATTATCAGCGGTGTTAATCCTAAAATTAACATTGATATCGTTAGAGATATGCTTGACAAAGTATGTATAGGTTACGGCTAGGGTTTTGTATGCCTATGTTGTTACTTTACTGCTCTCGTTAAGGTATGGACTTTGTTATGTTAACACAGTTTGATTCAGTTTAAGTCCGGTAGTTAGGTTTAATCCTGTGTAATCATTATATTCTTAAGACCAGATGATGCTAGGTTAGTTTTATCTATGGGCAAACTTTGTTATGCGTTATCCATTATATTTCGTTTTTTTTGATTCAGTGTATAAAGAACTGTCCTGTTTTTAAGTAATGTAAACCGAAATGATGCTCTGATCATGTGACTTGAAATGCAATAGCACGATAGATTGATAGAGCACGGAATGGTAGGGATGATGAGAGAGTAGAGGGATGGGTTGATTTACTGATTTACTATTTTATTTAGGGTCTGTAAAACACCAATTTTTTTACGTTATAAAAATAAAAGATGAATTTTAGTAAAACAAAAGTTTTACGAAATGAAAATTAAAATAAAAGTTTTTGAGTATATCACAAATGCAAGTTTTAACGACATAAAATTAAAAATTAAAAGTTTAAAAAAAACAAAACAAAAAAAACACTAACAAAAGGTTTTAAAGAGAATAAAAAATGGTAAAAAAAATAAAAGATTTTTGAGATTTGTTAGATAAAAACATAAAAACTTTTATTAGAAGCTGATATAAAATGTTTATATTATTGTTATGTTGACCCCTGTGACAAACAAGAAAACAAATTCCCAACACCGACTGTAATAAGCTTAATGTTTGTAAAACTAACCAACCAAGAATCATCAGGCTATTGCGAACTGCTTTCGACAAAGTGGGAGAGGCTTTGAACAATTTCTCGACATGTATCTATAACTCTAGTGAAACGGAACCCCCTCTCAGGACTCCATTATTCAAGCTCGTCACACGTTCTGTTTTTAGTTTTCAAAGAAATAAAATTAAAAATAAAACAAAAGTTTTAAAAGAAATTGATCATTAAAAAAAAAAAAAATAACAAGGTTTTTTGAAACAAAAAGGTTTTAAGAAAAAAAAATAAAAAATAAAATAAAAAGTTTTTAAAACAATAAAAGTTTACAAAGAAAAAAAAAAATATAAAACTAATAAATAAAAGTTTTTTAAAAAACAAAAGGTTTTAAGAAATTGAAATTAAAAAAAAAAAGCAAACCACTCGCCTCATAAACCAACTGATTTGATTAAACGTGAATATGTACCACCTCCACCGTCAATCAGCTTGGGTCCGCTGTTTGTCCTCGTATCGGTTGATTAGTTACTTTAACTGTTGTTAAGTGATTTAAATCTTGTTAATATTAGCAGTTCAGATTCGTTTGCTTAAAAGCTGTGAGGTGTAGGTTTTATTTCCTGTTGTATGTATAATTCTTCGCTCTCACGATATGATAGTAGCTTGTCTCATACGACGTCCAAGGGCTATTGTTATCGTGTTGGCATATTCGTTCGGATGCCAGTGTGCCACCAATTAGGTATGATAATGGTAAAGTATCACCAGTGAATCGGCGGAAAATGTAATGAATATTTAGAGGATATGTTTGAAAACAGTGTGATATAGGGTTTATTTTTGTATCAACCCCCGGTAGTACGTTACTGTTGTTAAGTTATGTGGAAAGCTCTTTGTTAATGTTTTAGCGAATTATCATGGCATAAGGTATGTTAGGTTTTGCGCCGCCATAGACCCAACTCAGAGGTATCTTTGAAAATTGTTAACTACCCACCTAGTGAACTTCATAAATAATTCTATGTGAATACTCTAAACAAACAAACTAGGCATAACTAATATTGTTTTTATTTTTTAATCCTAGTTTTATGAATTGATTATTATTATTTAATTATATTATTATTGATTATTATTATTATTTTATTATTATTATTCTATTATTATTATTGGATGTATTATTATATTATTATTATTCGAGCACAAATTTAAATTTACAAATTTATTTAAATTCATGTACTTGATATTCAAGATTGACCATGTGCTTGCTTGGTCGCTAAAATATATTTTATGAAATTTATAACTTTTTTTATCCCTTAATTTTTATTATTCCTAACGTAATTAAGAATTTATTCAACACAGTTAGTAAAAAATGTTATTAGAAAAGATTGTGATGAAATTTTTATTGCTCTGAATTTAGTTTCTAATAACATTTATCAGATTTGTCAAGGTGCAAGAAGCAAAATTTAGTGTTTATTATACGCACTGAAAAATCATCTTGAATGTTAGTAAAATATGTACAAATGGCTGAAAATGCTTTCTCACATATTGAGCTTTTTAAATTTTGCAGGTGTAGGTGTATCAAATGGTAAACAGTGCTCAACAACTTCAGATAGTTCATCATTATTAAGCAATAATGTACATAAAAAATTAAACTATGATTATTATATTTCATGTGAAAATGAACCATTGACAACATTGATACAAAATAAAAGACAGAGGACTAAGTCAGGTTCTGATTTAATGAACTCAGGTAATTGGAATGATACAGAAAATATATCGAGCAGGCCTACTGAGAATACTATATGTGATAAAAATTATAAAAATGTTTCAATATCGGACACAACTGATAATTTAACAATGAAAGATCATAATACTAACTGTTCTCTGACTTCTATCTCAGTTGAGAATCAAGTGAATAAATTATTTAATTCTAAATCTGAAAGGCAGTGTAATAATTTTAAAAACAATAATGGGGTGAATTATTGCAAACAAATTAGTGAAGAAACTATTCAGTCTATTAGTGAAAATATTAATGATGGTTTATCACCCCATTGTGCAGCAACAATGGAATATGTGAAATTGTATTTTCATTCTTCGAGTTATATCGGCATTCTTTTTTTTTTTTTTCTTCAGAATTACAATGGAATTACAAAATTAGATTCTTCAAACCTGAAGATAATGAACATAGAAACGTGCTTATTACCAGTGGAAGAAGAGAGAACGATTTTAACGAAATGGGTCTAATCAGCAACTCTGTATCATATTCTTAGCAGCCCAACCTTCATTTTTTTCCCCGATTAGAATGTTTAACCAATGGAATCCACTATTTCTTTAATTTTGTATATTTTATTAAATATTCTGACCAAATTTTCCCAAATGCGTAACATTTCTACGAGGCATAAGAAAAGCAAGTCGATTAAGAGGGCTCTGTGTCTTATTCTAAGAAAATGATTCAAAGATTATTTAATACAATATCGCTCACGAGGAATTTATTCCAAACTTTAAATATAATACCCGTAAACCTGTATACAAAGAAGAAGTTAAGAGATGTCAAAGATCTCAAGAAATTCCTTATTTGAATTAGTCAATTTCTAAATAATGAAAGACATGGAGTAACAAAATAAATACTGAGTCTCAAAAAATGAGTGATTAAATTTGCTTTTTCAATTTATCAGATCTGATGATAATGATCCGATGGTATAACCCGAGTTTTAGAAAGTATTTAAAATCTATATTTAGGACAGTAATTATATTTTGTTTTTTGTATTAGAAATGTCAATATACAGTTAGTTTTCTGATAATTTAGTTAATGCATATCATGGTCTGGCATTTGTCGAACAGTTCTGAGTGACTTCTTTGTTCATTATTGATGGTCTGATTATTATTGTATTTATTTCTTAATATTTCTCGTTATAGGGAATGATGGTTATTTGTTCTTGCTTTATCTGATATGTTACATTTTTTAGTAGTGTTTGGCATAATTTTGATATTATAATACATTGTATTGTAGTATTTATTAATTATGTGTGTTATTTATATTGATATTTTATTTATATTTTTTTACTATTTATTTTATTATCTTTTTATATTTGTATATATATATATTTTTCCTATCTGAATTATTTTTGGACATTTTTTTTTTTTCAGTTATATTTCTTCTAATCTGTTAATTTTTTTTATTATATCTTCTTGATTTTATTGTTGTTCTTTCGGAATTGGTTTGCAGTTTTTTCTGTAACAGTATATCTTCTATCTATATGTTCTATTTATTCGTATGTTTTTCTTATGTTCTATTATGTGATTGTATTATCTATTTTAATGTTTCTGTGTCTCATGTATATAATTGCTCTAGTTGATTATTTTGTTTTTTTCTTTTGACTTTATATTCTCTTAGTTATTATATTTATATTTTCTTTTTCTATGCTTATGTAACTGAAATTTATGAGCTGTTCATTATTTCTATCTTGGCTAGTATATGTTAATCATATTTATTGTCAATCGTAATGCATGTCTTAGCATGTAATGTTATATTTTACTATCATTTCCATTCAATTCTTTTTTAACGCCTTTGTAACCTTTTAATGCGCTTCACTTTCTGCAGAGAATCCGGTGATCCTTTTTCATGGTTTTAAATGTATATTTTAAAGACCAAAGACATCCAGTTCTGCACTTTTGCTTAATTTGCGGAAACCTGATATTAATTGGATTTTGTTATAAGATTTCTCCAAAACAGAAAGAGGAAACCACTACATGCAGTTTTTTCTCTTTCAAACTTTTGCAGCCACCAGTTGGTTTAACTCGATTTTTGTACAGGTGTACATCTTTTGTGGGATTTTACGAGGGTGTATGCGCACTACCTCCCTTTCGGTCAACTCTCATAACATTCGTTTTGGAACAATGCTTTCTTCTTCGATTTAGACCTGCGTCTCTTCTTAAGTTGATTTAGAATCAGTTTCCCACGCATCTTTCCTTCCTTCTTTATTCCCATATATTTTAAAAATGTTCCCATTTTTAAAAATGATGAACTGCTAGCTATAAAGAATATTTCTTTTTCATCTTAATCAATATTGTCAGTTTTGGAGGAACTGGCTTGTTCCTTCAGTTTCAAAAATTTGATTGGCCTCATATATTACTATCTCTCTTCAGCTTTCACAGGCACTTGTTGATTTGTTTTCTCATTTTCATGAATAATACTTAAATTTTCTTTCTAGTTGGTTCTAAAGTAGCTACGATGGTTAGACTTATAAATTTCCAAAGGTATTTCAATAGAATTGTTGGATATACTTGTATTCATTAGGTTTCCAAAATATTGTTAACTTTTATCCAATGAGGTAGATTCAGCTGAACTCCATATGTCTTTTTAATCTGTATCTTATAGATCGCTTTCAAATGAGGTTGAAGAAATTTTTCTGATATCACAGACTAAATATGTATCGTCTAAGCCAAGTTTTGGTTTAGGGCTTTTCAGCGGTGCTGGCTCTGAAGCATAGTATACAGAGCGATTTGCAATATTTTGAGATAACATTGGAATGTTCTGTATGTCTGTTTTAAATTTATAGTTTTTGTCTGAGTGCCTATTAATTAATTATTATTGTTCTGAAACTTCGAACTTTTATAAGTACAGCTGGTTCATCGCATATACTTTCTGTTAATATTCTTGTTCTTTTGAGGATAACATATCAGACATATTCATCTAATCAATATCAATGCAATGGACTAGTTTTTAAATTAAATCTGCATTACTAATTTTTGGAAATTAGGATGGAAACTTATCTGGTTCAAAACTGTGAATGATATTTACGGAACCATTTACAGTTTAGCACTTAAGTTTATCATTAAAACCGCTGAAGTTTACGAATTTTCTCTGATAATTTTGATTGTTATGAATATGTTGAATCGAATTGGATTTAACTGAACGAAACCGTTCCCATCCATGATTTGAACCGTTAAAAGGTTCATAAGGAAGTTCTTAGTTATTAATTAATATTTTTTAAATTAAGTTCGCTTTACTTATTTTTGGAAATTAGCATGGTAACTTATATTTAGTCGAAAGAAGAGTTTTGTTGGTATTGTGTTGAGCTTGATTAGTTTCTGGTTCAAAACCGTGAATGATATTTACGGAACCATTTATAGTTTAACATTTCAGATTATCAGTAAAACCGTTGAAGTTTACGAATTTTTTCTGATAATGATTTTGATTGTTATGAATAGATTGAATCTAGTTGGAATTAACTGAACGAAACAGTTCCCTTCCATGATTTGAACCGTCGAAAGGTTCATAAGGAAGTTCTTAGTTCTTAGTTAATATTTTTTAAATTAAATCCGCTTTACTAAATTTTGGAAATTAGGATACTAACTTATCTTTTGTCGAAAGAAGAGTTTTGTTAGTATGGTATTGAACTTGGTTAGTTTCTGGTTCAAAACTGTGAATGGTATTTACGGAACCATTTATAGTTTAGCATTTAAGTTTATCATTAAAACCGCTGAAATTAATGAATTTTCTTTGATAAGGATCTGGATTATTATGAATATGTTGAATTGAATTGGATTTAACTTAACGAAATTGTTATTTCGGATTTCCAATTCAGAATCTAACTCTGATTTAAACTATTAAAATTATGCAATTCTGATTTAGGACTATTACACTTTGGAACTCGTCTCGGAGTCCGATTTCTATCATCTGGGATAAATCATCAGAATAGCTGTCTGGTATTGAAAATTAAACATAATTACTTTAAGAAGCTTTATATATCCTTGAATTTGCATTACCGAAACCCCCAACGAAAAGCTGTTTCTACAAATTATAAGACTCATACGGTTATTATTTAAAGTATTGAACTTGCTCACATTGTTGAGGAAAGCAACTAACTCTACTTTTATCATTGTTTTCGTCGATTTAGTTTCCGTAATTTTAATGATTCATATTTAATAAAGAATGATAGTATTCGTTATCTGGTTAGAATTTAAAACTTGTGTTTGAATTTGACTACAAAGGAAGAATTTCTGGTTACTCTTGACGTATGGTAAATATAGGCTAGACACAGTTAGCACCGTTATTTCTTCTGATTTTATAGCCAATAAGTTTGTATTTAGAAGAAATTTATTGAGCGTTTTATGACTCTGAGATTAGTTTTATTGTACTTAATTCATTATACCTTTCTTAGGATTTTATTTAACCAACGTAAACATTGCAACTTAGTTTTAAATCTTTCCCGATTGGAGCACTTTGAAATTTATACCCATCTTTTACCGATTTCCAAGGCATTTTCAGCCTAAACTTATATATTTTTTCTTCATTTTTTTGGAAGACATGATTACAACAATTATGGAGGGTCAATTTTCATTCTTTAAACTTATCAGTAGTGCTGCTTCTCATTTTTTTTGTTTCATCCTATTGGAAATGTTCCTTTCAAAGCAAAAATGACAACTAAAAATACAAAGAATTTTGTAACATGGTAGTAAGGTAAGTATAATATAAATAAAAAATTTATTTCTGTTCAAATACTATAAAATCAAATTCAATATTAAAATTAATAAATGTGTTTGGTGAAGTCATATTTTTTTTTACTGCCCAGATTTGAGAAATAAAAATATAGCTAAATATATTATATATAGTATATAATATATATATATATATATATATACTACTATATATATATATATATACTATATATATATATATATAATATATATATATCTTTGAAAAGGTATAATACAAACCTTACTATATCCTTCATATTTTTAGGGCTTCATTTATCTATGTTTATTTTTATCTTTATCTATCTAATAGAAAATATTATATATATACTTTAAAAGGTATATATACAAACCTTACTATATATATATATATATATATAATATTATATATATATAATTTCTTTATTTCCTCTTCAGGAAGGATTTCTTCATCCTGTCAGCCGCGCAAGCATCTTCTCCAGACGTCCCTCTCTGGCACTATTCCTCTTCTCTTTCAGCGCTCCTCATAATTGTGGTACTGACATCTTTCCCGAGAGTCCTCCACTGCTTCCGCCCCATCTCTTCGGTCTTCCCCTTGGTCTTCTGCCCCTCTGGTGTCCATTCCCCCATCTTCTTTTCCGCATTCTCTCCTGCTCCATCCTCCATCCAATGTCCCCACCATCTCAACTCCCACATCCATCTTCAGTGTCATCTTCTTCACCCTATATCTTCTATAATAATTTCTTCCTATATCTGTCCTCCCTACTCTTTCCATCATCGTTCTTAAATATCCTCATAGCTCGCGCCCTTGTATTCTACCTCGTCTTTTCTTCTCGTTTGTTGTCCATGTTTCCGCTCCGTACATGTCGGAGTCAGTATGCTGTAAAAATCACTTTTTTAACCTCTAGTCGCTTCTTGTGCTTTCATCATGGGGTATACACGCTTCTAACTAATGCCCACTAGTTTTCCATTCTTAACGCGTACTCTCTTCCGCTTCCTGCCCTTTCTGTTTAAAAACATCCTCCGCAGATAATATGCCAGGTATTTACCGCCTTCACCTCCTCTCTCTCACCATCATTCTCATCCCTCCTCATTCCTCCGGTTACTGTTAATATCTCTGTCTCTTGTACGTTCATCTTCATCCCTGCTCCCTCCAACTCCTCCGCAAACACCTCCACCACCTCCGATCGGCCTCTCTTCTCGCTCCAACATGCCAGGTCGACGCGCATATGCCATTATGTCCCTTTAAGATCTCCCGAGTCTCTTCTTAAACTTTTCCTTATCACCACGTCTAGATATAATATAAACACAGTGGCGATAAAACACTTCCCTGTTTCACTCTCCTCTTTTCACCTCAAACCATCTATCCTTCTCGCTCGCCCTCATTTCTAACATTACAGCTGCATCTTGTCCTTACATACTCTTCTATTGCCGTTCTTAATCTAAATCCGCTTTCACTCCATAATCCTCTCCGATAAGCTCTCCAGAGCTTTTTCCTTGGCACCGAATCGAATGCCTTTTGCAGATCGGATGAAGGCTCAAAGAAATTCTTGCCACCTATCTTCCAGCATCTTCTCACGAACCAATTCTCAGTGTGAAAAGGGTCCGTCGTTCCTTGCTTCCCTTCTATAATCCCGTACTGTCTCCTCCGAATCCTCGGCTCTAACCTTCTCTCTCACCTCCTCTCCAATATCTTCGTATATTTTGCGTCTGATGTCATCAGTGAGACTACAATTATAATTTATTACAGCTTCAAACATCTCTTTACCTTTATAAATATATTGTATTGATTTATTGCTTTGCCCCAACCTTTCGCGGACCTTACCTCTCTCCAACCCTTGTTTATCAACTAATGATTCTCCTCTGTTTCAGCCTCCTGTCCTCTCCTCCTCCAACGACCAACTCCACAGCACTTCGTTACAATCCTGGAATTTACGCCTTCTTCATCCTTTTTAAAGCGTGTAAAGCGACTGCCACCGCTATCGGCCAAGCACATTCATACCTCCTCTTTCCTCCTCCCAGCGTACTGATCTGCAGCTTTTTTCTCCTATTGTTTCCTGTATTCTACATTTAGCAGATCTTCATCAAGTATTGCCCATGGTCATTTAATCATTTTCTTTCTTCCGGTCGTACACTAGCAATAATCTCGCTCGGTTTCTATCTTTATAAGTCTAGTTACACCTTTTTGGTTCATACGGCCTTCGCTAAGCATATGGCTCTGTCTTCCCTCGCCCCACATCTCTTTGTTCTTTCTCCTGCCATTCTCTCTCTCTCTCTCTCTCTTCCTCTCTCTCTCTCTTCTCTCAATCTCTCTCTCTCCTCCTCTCTTTACTGTACAGCATTCATTTATCTGAAATTTGGTGGGGACACGTTTCATAAATTATAGTTTCATTATATAATTTAAAGCTTAATAAAATTTGTATAAAGAACATAATTAAAAATTTGTTGATTTCAATCCCGTTTTTCAAACCACTGTCCAGTTTTTTGTAATTATTATTACTTATTACAAAAACTTTAATTAGGTATATCGTAACTCTCTTTAATTTTACCAACAAAGTTTTTTTTTATTGTGTATTACAATTCGAAATTTTGAAGTTCTTTGCTTATCTTTTAGCATACTGAAAATAGTTCGAACTTCAAAGCCGTTTCGTTTTTGCATTTGTGTTAAAAAAAATACTCAAGTTTTCATTCGTTTTCATCAACCTTATGCGCAAAATCGTAAAAAAAATCTGCTTCTCAAAGAAAGGCCATCGTTCTTTAATTCTGCTGTAAGGTTGCCATTTTACTTCGAATTTTATTCTATATCTACAACAAAATTTAGAATAACATTTTTTTACGGTTTGGTGACGCGTTTTCCGATTTTGCTGCAAGTAGGTTGACGAAAAGCAAGACGCAAACTTGAGTCTTTTTTTTAGCAAAATGCAAAAAACAAAAAACGGCTATATTTTAAAAATTATTATTGCAAAAAAATAAAAAAAAAAAAAGATTTTTCGGTGTTGCTGTTGTCAGACAAACAAAGATGGCCAACATGTAAAAATTTGTGGACTAAAATTTTTGGCATTCCAGCTAAATTCCCCAGATTTTTTTTGGTAGTCCGTATTGGCGGAATTGAAATTTTCGAATGATATCCCGGCATTCCGCTAACTGGCATTCCGCACCATTTTTCAACCCTTATCCGCATCGCAATTCGGCTCCGCAATTTTGATGTTTGGTAGTTCCGGTGCAAGTATCGGGGAACGGCCAGCCAAATTTTTTTTTTCACCCCTCACGGGCCGAGCGCCTCAAGGAAGTGGGCGGAAAATAAAACATTGAAAAACCTACCCAATCCCCAGTCTAATGCAAATACTCTCATGTATCGCAGATGGCTTTAAAGAGAGGAAGATTAAACTATAAGGGGGCGACATTTTGCCGATGTTATTCGCCCCCGCCTATTTACTCAGCCCGCTGTAAGGTAGTTGCAGGAGCACCATCTCGACGTCTTGCGTCGTCTCTCTCTTGCTGCTGCCGGGCGGCTCCGCTCTGGAAGGAGAGTTGGAAAAACAGAAGCAGGCAAGGAGTTCCCACAGAACAGACGTAGCTGGAAAGAAAGAGGCACCACAAACAACAAGTCTGATTTGAAGTCGCTCACCAAATTCATGCGAGGATGGCATCCCCTTTATTGCGAGGGCGACGCAAGGAGGTGGAATGCCGAGCGGGCCATCTCCCCTGCAGCCACTACCTGTTTAGGTAGCCTACTAGAACAAGGAGATAGTGCGCCGTAACGTACACTCGCAGAGATACGAGTAGAGAGTTGAAAGTAGCGGACAGTTTATTAGTCTCTAGCTTTGACTCAACCCTACTGCAATAGAAGGTGGAGCCGAACCCCCCCCAATGTGACGAACAGTATTCCCATACAAGGGCGAATACAGCCCCTATTAAGAGCAACTTTGCAGAGGAAAAAACTTCCATTCCCGCAACCTGAACAGAAACTCCCAAGTTTCTTTGAGGGCACCTTAGCAACCATTGAAATATGAGGTTTCAAGACAATTTATTGTTTATGTAAGACTAAGAATGTTTATGTTATTCACAGGAGAGACATTAGAACCGTTGAAGGAAATAGGAAAGTTGGGAGGTGTTTTGAGAGGGAGATTAGCAGAAGTTGAGTTTTTAAAGAGTGGAATTTACAAGGTTGCGTGTGACCACAACCTGGGAAATCCCATGAAGATCTGCAAGAACATGATCGGAAAGCTGAAGACAAGAGCAACTCTAGAAGCAAAAGGAGCAGATTTGAAGTGAGAAAGAAAGTTTGCAGATTTCACCACCATAAGAGTGAACAGAGCTGGAAGTACAGCTGAAGGGATCGTTGTGAAAAGTAGGAATCCAAGTTGGAGTAAGCAAACCTTGCGGAACCCACCCACAATTGAACAGAAAAGGAGGAAAGGTCGTCCCATCAGCAAGATGCTGATATAGAGCGGTCAGAGAGAAAACTAGACAAAAGTAAGCCAAGAGAAGGAGAAAAGGAAGGGAGCCTTGAGAGCAGTGACACGTGCCAAACCCGGTCAAACAAGCTTTGGAATCGTCAAGCGCCACCACGCCAAGACTCCCCATCGGTCCTAAGGGCGAAGCCCATAAATCAGTTGCATAGGAAAGTATGTCACACCTAGTTTACCTAGAGTAGCGACAGCCATTCTGATGATCTGAAAGACGGAATGAGATTTATGAGACTCCAGGAAATGAGAGTTAAAAGACGTTTCAATATATTTAGATAGAATACCAATGACTGAGCTATAGTTACGAAGGACAAGAGCGCTACTTTTTTGGGGATCGTTGACAAATGCGTGCTTGCAGCACTGAGAAAAAGTATTAGTATTAGACATAAGAGAATATTGTTGAACGAGAACAAGGCGCCAGCTCAGAACGCCACACTCCATCAAAACACAGGGAGGAATGCCATCCGGTGCTCAACAGCCTTCCTGGCGTTCATAGATCCAGGATCCCATGCCACGATCATGGCTGTAACACAGGTAAAGAAATGAACCTGACTGAGAGGCAGAAGACGTAGGGAGGAATATTATATAGATAAATACCATTAATATATAATACTATATATATATATATATATATATCTATATTATATATATGATATATAATATATATTATATATATCTATTATATATATATATATTATATAATATATTCTTTTATCAGCTTGTCACCTACCACTCAGGGCAGAGCTATTCAAGGATGAGGTGTTTCACGAATCAGGTGTCAACAGCTAACGTAATTTCCGAGCAAACTGAGCACAAGACGCAGGCTTGAAGTGGGGGAGATTAAATTCAGCAGGAAACACAAAGTGGAAGAGAATTCCACAGAACAGTAGGGCAGGAAAGAAGGAAGCACTGCAGCGAACTGCCTGTAGTTACCAATATTCAACACAAACTTTCAATGTGCACCAACCACAAAACCGCCTAGTTCAAACGAGGTCGACGTAAAGGTGTGGTAGCGTGAGTGATGAATTCCAGATTGAGCACTTGCCGCTACAATACCTATAAAAAAGGATAAAGCACCAACATCACGCCGGAAAGATAGAGAGGGTCAAGTGAAGTCGGAAGTACAGAACATTTATAAGCCTTTATGGCCTTTGACTCGACCCACTCCAAAAGCCGGGGGAAACCAGAGAACCTCCAGATTGAAATACGCAGACTCCATGGGAGGATGGAAGCCTTGTATAGATGGAGTAACTGAGAAAAGGAAAAATCTCGCAGTCCAAACAGAACTCCAAGTTTCTTTGAGGCCTCCCTGAGCAACCGTGGTTATGTGAGGTTTCCAAGAACATTTTTTTTTATGTTTAAACCCAAGGATGTTTATATTGTTCAACAGGAAAGACGGAGAACCGAGAATGAGATGAGGAAAGTAGAAGGTGTCTTAGAGAGGAGATATGTGAGAAGTTGAGTTTTAAAGAATTGAATTTCACAAGTTGAGACAACCGATCGAATTCTATTCGCAGCTCAAGCAGAGGAATAAATCGGACAGATTAGACGGTGAGCGCAACTCTAGAATGTCAAAAATGGCGCAGAATTGAAATGAGTTAAGATGGAGGGTCAAGTCATCAGCATATGATTGGATAGAGTTATATAATCGACAAGGAAAAGTTCATTAATGAAAAATAGAAACAGGGGAAAGAACAGAACCTGAGGAACACCACTATGACAGAAATGGAAGAAGTCACACCATCAACAACAGCCGATATTGACGATTTGGAATGAAACGTAGACACAGAGTAACGCCCAGAGAGGCGGAAACCCAGGGAGGGCAGCTTGGAGGAGCAGTGACGCGGCAGTCAAGCTTTGGATACTGTCAAGCGCAACGCAAAAGTCTCCCCGTAGTTCCTAAGAAGCGGGAAACCATAAATCAGTTAAGCATAGAAGTATGCCAGTAGACCCGTCGAGCGCCAAAGCCCTACTGGCGATCGGAAAGAAGTGAATGAGATTCCAGATGATCTAAAAAATGAGAGTTGAGGGGTTCAAAGATATTAGATAGAACACAAGTAGAGCTATAGGCCGATAGTTACACAGCATCAGAGCGGCTTCCTTTTTTCGGAACAGGTTGGACATGGCGTGCTTCCAACACTGAGGGAAGTGTTAGTATTGAGACATAGAGAATAGGGTTGTTGAACGAGGGGAGGGCCAGCACGGAAGCACACTGCCTCAAAACTCGGGGAGGACCCTGCCGTCCGGGCTACTGCTTCCTAAGTTCATCAGAGTTTCAGGAAGACCCATGACCCGCGCAAATGTGATCACAGGCAATAGCATACGGCACCTGAGTCGGAGAAGGAGGGAGGATGAACGAATGCAAGAAGTCGCCCAGGTTGAGTTAGAAGAAAATGGGAGGCCGAAGAGATTGGCCTATTCATTGGAGGATTAGCAACAGAAAAATCAGACTTTTGTAAGGATATATACTATATATATATATATATAACTTATATATATATATATATATATACTATAATATATATATATTATATATTCATATATATATATATATATTATAAAATATATATATGATAATATATGAATGGCGTATATACAGAATATGGGTATTAACAGACTGCCGGATACCTACCGGATATCCGGTATCCAGTTATCCGGCTAATTCACTATCTGCTATCCCGGCTAATTCCACTTATCCGGCCCATCCCTAATATATATTCTATATAAAGTATATATTATATACTATATATATATAGATATATGTATATATATATTATATATTAGTAGTATATATATATATATAATATATAATAATAATATATTAAAATCTTTCTTCCTCTACACAATAGTCTTGTGCTTCTGCGACTCGTTCCTCCTAACAGAACAATTTCTTGTCATCCTTTTTTGATTACCCTTACTACTAACCCACCGAGACTGTGATAGTCTCTCATCCAAATACTGAGGTGCCCTATATAGGGGATCTATCAAATGTACACAGACACGAATGGTTGGGGTCCTCTCATACTGATTTAACGGTGGGGTAGCGAAGCCGATAATTTCAGTATTGCTCAACGATCTGACGGCAACTAATAAAGACCAACACACAGTTCCGGACGCCTAACCAATTCTTGACCCCTCTTGACCCATGCTTCAACCACTAGTCCTTCTCTCTATAAATAACACCACCTCGCTCCTCTCGGTAAATCTGACCACACCCTTATACTTCTCTATAATTTTACATACTTTCTTCCGAACAGCTCCATCCTGCCTATGCGTAATTTCTGGACTTTAATCGGGCTAGACTGGGGGGCATTGTGTTGCTTCTACGCTAACTATAAACGGAGTGACTGCTTTGACTTCGAAGACGCTTCGGCCCTCGCCGATAAAGGGAGCTGTAATCGTCGATGGGATAGCAGGTTCTTCCTTCTTAACTAAAGTCTTGTATCTGCTCACCAATCATGGTTCGATCGGCTTGTTCTACGTGCCATTCAGGCTAGGCGACAGTGCGTATGGGTTGGAATGACTCTATGCTCCTATCCACTCTCGCCTAATTTTCATTCAGTAGAACGTCGCAAGGGAAGCTCTTCGACCGAGCAAAGTCAGACTTTCATTGATCAAACAGTGCGTGACACTCCCTTGGTTCTCCTACTGACAAACCATTTTTTTTTTTTTTTTTTCTTTTTTTTTTTTTATTTTTCTGGCTCTGCCAAAAACATCTCTTAACAACTTCTGTAAATCATTCCTTCCTCCTCCTCTTATCGCTCTGATGGTTCTGTTGCAATTACTCCAACTGAAGCGCCAATCTCTTCGGCCTCTCTATTTTCCTCTAACTCAACCGACGATCTGGCTTCCTCTCCTCCTCCTTCTCTCTCCGGTGTCCTATGCCTTTGCCTGTATTACATTTGAACGGGTGCATGGCTTCTGAAATCTAGAACGTAAGGAAGGCGGGTGGCCCGGATGGCAAATCTCCCCAAATTTTTTGAGGGAGTGTGCTGCCGTACTGACCCGCCCCTCGTTCAACATATTCTTATCCTCAATACTAGCACTTTCCTCCAGTGTTGGAAGCGCGCCTATGTCCAACCTATTCCGAAAAAAGGAAGCCCGCTCTGATACCTTCACTATCGCCCTATTAGCTCTATTGTATTCCCTATCTAAGATCTGGAACCCTTTCTTCAACTGCTCACTTCTTAGACCCATCTGGAATCTGATTCCGTTCCCTTCTTTCCGATTGCCAGCACAGCTTTCGGCGCTCGAGTCTACTGGCGATATACTTTTAAATCTAACAGATTTATGGTTTTCCGCCTTAGGAACTACGGGGGAGACTTGCGTGGTGGCGCTTGACATAGTCAAGCATTTGACGATACGGCAACGGGTGCGCGGCCGCTCAAACTCCCCTGCCACCTTTGCGTCTTCGGCCTTCGCAATCCTTACTTAAGTCTAGCTTTCCTTTGAAATCGCTCAATATCGCTTGTTGTTGATGGGGCGACTGTCTTCATTCTTCAAATCTGTTAATGGTGGTTCCTCAGGGTTCTGTCTTGTCTCCTACTTATTCCTGCTTTCATAATGATCTTCTCATCTGCCATCTACAACTAAAATCAAATACTCAAACCTTAACCATTCTTAACAATTTCAATTCTGCTCCCTCTTTTATTTCTAGAATTTGCTTCTCGTCTTAACCTTTCCGATTACTATTTCGCTATCCTGACAAGAATTCCGGCTGGGTGCCGCTCAACCTTTGTGAAAATTTAATTCTTAAAAACCCACTTCTACAAATTCCCTCTCTAAGAACACCTTCTAACTTTCCTATCTTTTTCGACGGTTCTCTCGTCTCTCCTGTTGCCACTATACTCGTTCTCTGGCCTTAACATAAACAAATAAATGTCTTGACAAACCTCACATCACAACGGTATCTAGGGCGGTCCTCAAAGAAACTGGGAGTTTGTTTAGACCTACTAATACTTTTTTTTTCCTTCATTCTTATATAACTACTAAACTAATACATAGTCCATCCGCCCTTGTATGGACTACTGCTCTCATATCTGGTGGGCTCTGGTTTCACCCGGGCTTTTGGACAGGGAGGAGTCAAAGGCCAAAAGCTTTAAACTGTCCTGTTACTTTCTAGTTCAACTTGACCCTCTATCTTTGCGGTGCGATGTTTGGTGCTTTATATCTCTCTTTTTCTATAGGTACGCGTATAGTGTGGCCGAGCACCGGCATTTTGCGCACCGCACCCTCCGCACGGGAGGTCGTTGCAACCAGCACCGCCCCGCCACCCATCATCCTACCGCACCGAGCCACACCGCATACCGAGGCTCTCTTGCACATGCGCCCGCACCGCACCGGCACCACCACCAGTACCAGGCACCGCACTGCACCAGAAAATGCGCACCACGCACCGCCACCGCACCAACATATAATATATTATATATATATTATATATATCATCGAGGAAATATACGCCCTATTTAGTTTAATACCCAAAAAAGAGTAATACCTATTAGTATAATCTATCTGATATATATATATATATATATATATATATATATATATATATTATATTATGAGATGGGAAGTATGCGCTTCTGAAGCGATGAAGATTGATCCACCATTGGGCATATATTGGCACTCCAGTGCCAAATGCCCAGTACCCAATTGTTCTTACTTTTGTGCTCATATCGACATTCATGGCTTATCTCTGAGTAAGCCTCCTATCACATACCATACAAGATACATTCCAAGACCACCTTACGACTCTTAAAACGAAAATAAAAAAGGTATAGCAAAAACTCGGCAAGTCACGCGATTAGTCTCGGACAAGCCTATAGGGGTGGCTCCAATAAATTAACCCGCTTATCCACCCTAGCTCTTATACCATGTAAAAGGCTACTGGACATCCTCGGTGATGGAGCTTGTTGCCGTCACAGAATGCCGGCCTGTATTCGATATACGGTCTCCCCTCTTCATAAGTTTCTGCAACCTTCTCGGTTTTTAAATCTAATTTCATTTTGTTGAACATCACCTTCCTTCTAAATCTCATCTCTTATTCTAAACCGAAACTTAGGTTTTGAGCGGTCAGACTTCAAAAGCTCTACTCTGTTGACTTCTACTATTTTTGTTTCCCTACATAGATTTCAGGAAATGTACTGGGCCAATGTGTACAATGAGGTTGTCCCGTGTCGTTTGATTTGGCAGTTTCTAATTATTCTAGCCTAATGTTCTCAAGCTAACCTGTCCTAATAAATTAGAACAAATCTCTCCCTTTTTCACCATATCTCATAATATATTCTTGGTTTATTTCAACGTTCACGCCGGCCATTGCTTTTCTCTAATTATCAAGGTAAAGTTGATGAACTTGCTACGACACTTTTCTATCCAGAATTCCCTCGAGCAGTTAATGTAGCTCCCTACTCGTATCTCTGATCGTACTTTGAGATGAATCCAGCATTCTAAGTCTTTTCCTACCATCTAATTCTTATCCTTATTCTGGTAAATTCTTTAGTCCTTTGGTTCCTCTGATCATTGCCATATCTCTGTTTTCTGTTCTATCTGTTCGTCTTCTACGGCGAGAAAACTTTTTGGCAGCTTGCGGTCGTACTTGCTTTGATTTCCCATGGAATAGCTACAGCTTCCGTGGAAAGGGTCCCTCCGAGTGTGAAAGTTAGAGCTAATTCCCTCAGGCAATGGAGTCGTCGCACACCATTTACTTTACCGTGACTAAAGCCTAATAACCTTGGTTAACCCTCTCTGCTTCGCTTCTCGTATCTATTAGCCACATGGGGACGGGCGCCTTTAGGATTACTGTCATGGGCATCAATTTTTCAGAACCTAGTGTCCATTATCTTTTTTAAACTTGTGAAATTAAGGCAACTTATATTTTATTCAGGAACTGTATAAACTTTCTCAGAGAAAAATGAAATAATCCTACTGGCTCCCTCTTCCTCACGTACGTCTGACATTTTTCAAAACCATGTTAACTCTTAACTTAATCTTCCTCTTCGCCCTCTTTTCACTCTTCTTTGTTCGAAGTCTGTTATATCTTCTACTAAAAATAATCTCTTCGCTGAAATCTTTGCTTCTAATTCCCCTTAGACGATTTGGGTATTATTCTTCCTCCTCTTCATCTCCAAGATTCTTTTTAGTAATTTTTTCTAAAGATACCATTTCTGATCTTTTTTGAACCTAATATTAAAAAGATATATGATACAAACACCAATCTTCCTGAAGTTCTCAAATCTTGAGCTTCCAAGTTTACACTCTGCTCTTGTAAGTTGTTTCTGTTCAACTTATTAGTTTATGCTTTTGTTCCCTGCTAGATGTATGCGCTCATTCCATTCAATCTGTGCTGAAAAAAGTTATTCCTTTCAATGCTGTTCATTCTAATTTTGATCAGGATCTAACCTTGCAGGAACGATATGAAAACATCTCAATCTCTAAATATTTTCTCTGCTCTCCAATGCGGCTTTCGTAATAAAACGCTCTACTGGCGATCTTCTTTCTAGTGCTTCTGTTTCTTGTCCTGCTTTCTTCAGTATTTGGATGACTGCCACGCTCTCCCTTTTAGGCCTCCCCACCACCTTCTTTTCTAGCCCTCCTACATCTCTCCTTTTCTACTTTTCTAGACCACACCGGAAATATAGCCACCCATCTAGTACCCTAGACTAACTTACCTTCATTACTACCCCTCATTTTGATAGAGCGTCCTTTCAAGCAACAATTTACTCACGCTAGGAGGGGACCTTGGATCAACTAGGATTCTGATCTTTCTCGATTTCTTTGGGGAATTGAGAAACCAGGTTGTCGCTTAATTATTAAAAGTGCTCCAGTTTCTCCATCTATTTCCACTCACATAAGCTTCACACGCCTATAACATCTTTTTTTGAAAACACTTAACTCAAACTTTCGTCTGTTCTTAATACTTTTGGTGTTTATTTTTCTCTAACTTAAAATGGAAGCTCATAATTACTACTTACTTGTCTAAACAGTTTCTAGAAAGGTTGGGTGTTCTGAGGCCGCTTCTGAATTTCTCACAACCAACATCAGTTGTTTGATATTTTTGGGTGTCCGTTCACCCGCTGTGTAGAGTATGCCTCTACCATCTGGATGAGGCCACCGCACACTTCTCGTCTTCTAATTTTGATGTCTAGGGCTCTCTCTATCAATCGAATTGTTGCGTCACTTCCTTTATTCTATCGCTATTATATACGCACACTTGCTCTCAATGAACTCTTCATCACATACCTCTTCTCATCGAGAAGCGCTCTTAGCGACACAGCCTCTAACAACAGTCCTATATTTCTCTAGCTCCTTTACCTCCAGACTTAACAGCATGATTAGATCTTACTGTCAAAGGTCTGGAATATCACTGCCCGTTCATTGGGCGTACTGCATGGGACAGGGGGCATTTGCCCGCTAAATCTCTGGCGACATCAAAAATTATGAATCCTTAATTTTTAATTATGCTTTTTAAGGGTTTTGTAGTAGAAAAACTGAAAAAAATCATCATCGATAGATAATGAAGGTAGAATTCCCTAATACTAATTGTGATTATAAACGTATTACTATAATTTTTTTCTAAGTTTTTAATGTGTTGTTTTCCACATAACCTTTTAAAGTCAACTAGCTTTGTGCTTTTATACAGCTGCTTCTTCTGACATTATTCTACCCTAGACTCAGTATGTCCCGATACCGCACCTTGCGGCTGCCAAGCTGTTAAAAGCCAGTCAACAAGAAGGCGTACCCGGGATATTTAGCTGCGAGAACACCTCAAAGCCAATTGCAGAAAATAAAAGATATTAACAGCAATTTTGAAAGACCATAATTTCTGCGGAAGCCAAGACTTACCCCGTTTAAGAGGAAAACTGACCCTGCATGAAGGAATTTTATGAGAGAACTGATTAAGCTTGCGATAGAATGGGTACGTGTAGAATTGAAAAGAACATATTCAAGGAAAGAAGAATGCCGTCTGCGTCTGGACGTCCCCGATGATTCAAAATGAACTAATCAATTTGTGTGAAATTATCATAAAAAAACAATATTGCGAGAGTTGCAAAATTTTTTTACGTGTCTACCCAATTGGCAGATGAAACTAACGATTTTTCAGGCAGTGAATAGAAAGGTTTTTCGACCTTTGAAGAAATGACTTGTGAGAACAATTTCTGGGTTTGAAGTTCTTGAACCATGCCCGAAACGATGATTTTTTTTAGAAGAAGGTTTACGAGTCTTATCAATTGGTCAAAGCGCAGCTGCGGAGCAATGGAGATAGAAACATAGGATTCAAAGAAGAAACTGCCGGAAAATAGTGAATATTATAGTTCATCGGCTTAATTTGTTATTAATGATCTAAACATTTTCCGAAAATTCAAAATATAAGACATAAAAGACAAAAAAGAAAGAAAAACATTCCCCACTTTCCTAAACTTGTGGAAACCCGTTGATCTCAACAAATAGTCTATAGTCTTGCTATTGTTCCATCAAATATAGATCAAAAATAGTTGAAGGCAACATATCAAAATAAGAAAACAGGTTTTTCTATTATTCTGTTCGCCAACAAGACCCAATTCATTATTACCTCTTTCGTAATAGCCAAATTTTTTTGCTTTAAGTTAACAGTGGTTACATTATTCAAGACAAAAACATATTTACCTTAAGACTACTCTGATCATAAGTCCACAGCAATCTGTGAAGTTGTCCAAAGAAATAATGCATAATGCTGATCAAATAATTGCTGATCGCCTCTATCCGCCAATATTACTGCTGAGTTCTTCGTAGAACTTGCACCACCTAGAAATAGTACAATCTCAACAACCAGTACAAGCAAATCACTCCTGCTGAACCCTTCTGCTGAACATTGGAAGGGGTTTTGTGCTTGTGCCTTCTCTTGACTCATTTCATCCTCTTTAAGGACTAGATTTTCAGAAAACACCGTAATTCTAACATTTTAATCTTTTTCCTTGCCATCCGCTTCTTATGTTAGGTGCTCCCGTAGCAGTTATGCGTGGAAAATAAAACGTTTTCAAGTTTATGATCGTTGATGTAACAAAATTCATACCAAAAACTGACTATGGTATAAGACCCTTTTGGCTGGATATAAACAAAAATGTCTACAACAAAATGTGAAGACTTGAACTGACTGAAATCCATTAAAGAAGCGATTCCTTTTCCTCAAATCAAGACAACCTGTCCTAATAATTGCAATGGTGCTGACCGTGTCAATCAGTACGATTGAAAGGTCTTTCAGCATCTCTCGAAGATGAAAGACTTGGCTAAGGAACAACGATGAACAAAAAACAGACTTAATAAACTCTGTACGGATGATATTTCATAACATTTAATTGTGAACAAGTGAAAAAATGCACGAATTGGAAACCAAATGATAGATTTGCGAAATTCGCTGAATAATCTAAGGCGCTATGCTAGTTTAGATTTATATTAGTTACCACTCAGGATTATTATTGCATCCCCATAAATTTACTTTACCGTTCTCACATAGCGTTAATATATTTTTACTCAAAAATGTTTTTAGTAACTTATGTTGTAGACTTGTTATTTATTTATTTTATAACCCGAAGATAACCTCTTTTTTCTGTATATAAGTAACCCATAACGTCAAATCTTGCGTACACACACAATAATACTAATAATTTTATATATATTCATAATATAGTATATATATATAAATAATATATATATATTATATATAGTATTATATCTATATCTATATATATATCTATATAGTATGTACTCAATCCTTTGCCCCCCCCCTAAATGAAATCCGGCCTAACATACTCCCGGTATCTATTTTCCAAACACTTATAAAACATTTGCATATCAGTACTTTTAAATAACACCGTACGAATCTTTAATTTTGTTAAATCAGCAAGCAAAGGCTAAAATTGTTGTAAATGTACTTTACATCCATCATCATTCTCTGCGAACACGGTCGTAAAGATAATATATATATATATAATATAGTAATATATTATATATGTAATACTATATAATATATAATTAAATCGAGTTATATATATATATATAGTATATGACTATATATATAATTATATATATATATATATATAGTCGGGGGCGTGGATTGCAGATTCAAAACCTTTGCGACAAACTCGGAGGGCTGATAGAACAAACGATAAGGAACATTATTTTAAATAACCTATGTTGTATGACCCCTCGTTTCAAAGTTACGGACGATTGAAGTACACTAGTTTATGTTGTGTACCGCGTCGCATGTAAGTTCACCGCAATTCTAGGCTTACTCAATGTCGCCCTCGGAAACTCTTGCTTGATTAGAAATCACTGGCGGAACTTGTTAGAACATTTAACAACTTTTGTGAGAAACTTGATTAGACATGAGTCGACTAACTATGGCGCGTCTCAGGTAGTGACAATGGGCTGAAATCTATAATCGACGAATCCTAGGCAATAATTCAAGATTGAATAGGCATCGTACTGTGATTATATTCGCGTCGAAATCAACCTGTGTAAGCAATTCCCATGGCATTCTATCCAGTGTGCGTTTGGATTCCTTCGATATGTTTCCCATGACAACGTAACCGTTCACCTTTGCAATGCGTAATTATCTCGGAAACAAGAATGATATCCGGGTTAACTATCTAAGCAGCAAACACAAGGAAAATGTCGAAAAAAATGAGTAAAAGAGTAAGGATCCCCAATTCCACTTTCAGGAACGAATCAGATTATATTGAAACTAATACAAAATCCCCAAATAGATGGACAATGACAGAAAACATTCATAAAGATGGTTATACTCGAAATTTACAATAAATTATATAATGGATGCCTTCGCTTTCGACAGCGTTCGAAATTTCTGGTATTTGTAGGCTAGCGAAAGTATCGGTCTCTTTCAACACATCACTCAAAGGAAATACTACAGACTAAAGTTTCAGAATTAATGACCTCTATCAAATCCAAGTTAGGTTTCTCCACCGACAAATGGTCAGATACTCAAGTCAACAGTTTTCTTTGTTTTCTCTGAGCATTCATGCCGTTGACAATTATTTCAGACACAAATTGTGTCGTGCTTCTTGAACTCTCACTTAACGTCATACAGGTAAATATCTCAATGACGTCTTTTAATGGAATGTTGCCCGAAATGGAACTATCCGCCAGATGATTTCACCTGTGTCATGAGAGTATTGCTGTCCCAATATATGCAGAAAATCCTGTTTCTTTTTGCCCCCGTGAAAACACAAAACTCTGTCAGTCATCAACATTAGTAAATGTGGTGACATCTCAATCAGCAGTTTCCTTTGTTTCTCTATTATCAGTGCTTGTTGGCAAATAATTATCAGCACCCCAATTTATTGCTGTGCTCTGAAATCCATCACTGAACGTCATCACAAGTGATATCTTCAATGACGTATTTAATGAATGTTGGCGAAATGGAACCTGTTCCCCCAGATGATGCTTCACTGTGTCATGAGAGGATATTCACTGGCATGAAAGATAAGAAAATTCCTGTTTCTTTTGAGTGAAACAACACAAACTCCGTCAGTTATCAACATTAGAAATGTTGTACATCGTCAAACAAGAGTCAGCAAAGTTCTTCGTCAAATATAGGTCAATCTGCGGCACCCCTTAATCACTTCTGACGAATGGCTCAGTCTGAACGCAATAAAAATACAGGCCATAATTAACGTTCGCTAACTCAGTATAATATATGTACTCTGAAATTATTGTTAACCGGTTGCTAGAACTTAATGAATTTCTCTGTTATGCAACAATACTCTGATGATACAATAAAAATAATGCTGATAGGAATCTATTCTAACCAATTGTATCATTCATTGTACTCCAATCATTAAAGATATCATTATGTAATTATTATTATTACTTGTTTGTCACTCTCTCGTAATAACTCTGAAGAGAGTATTAATATCCCTAGACAATGACAGTCAAGGAATAAAAGTGATGAGAGAGACGATATCGAGATCTTTCTCTCCTCTAAATCTTATGTTTCTGTTAACCTTTGTTATTCTAAGCCATTAAACGGATGTGACAATCGAACATGCGTAAAATGGAAATATTTGGTTCCATCACTCGTTAATTCTGATAACCTCGGATAGGAATATCAGTCGAGCGTGCTAAGCGTGTTGTACTAAATGTAAGTAATCCTACCATCGTTAATTTCTTGCTCCAAAAATAACATTTGTAAACCTTTCAAAATCCTTGATTTCGCTCTGATGAATGACAAGTGTGACCATGAGGCGTTCATATATATATAATATATATATATAATACATAATCCATAATATATCATAATATTACTTATAGATATAATATATTATAATATATATATATATTATAAATATATATATATATTATTACAGATTACCACCACTCCACGGGGCTGGGCCCTTTTCAAGGAGGGGCACGATTTTAAAATAGAGGAAACCCACCCAGCCAGAGCCTAACGTAAATCTCTTAGTGAGCGCAGACGTGGTTTTAAATAGAAGAAGATTAATAAAGTTGAAAAAACAGAAGATGACAGAGGAGTTCCAACAGAACAAAAAGTGTGCTGGAAAGATGGAGGCACAGAAAGACGAACGACGTCTGCGATTTTCAATGCTCACGTAAAATTCTGCGAGGAAAGCAGACAACCCTTTATTAATGAAGGGCGCGCAATGGAAGGTGGAATGCCGAGACGGCCGACTCCCATGAGCACTAACCGTTGGTAGGACCTAAAGAAAAGAGAAGTCGCGCAACGTCACTCGCATGAGATGGGGTCAGGAAGTTTGAAAGTAGGGGACAATAATTAGTGCCTCAGCTTCTAGACCTCACTTTATCAATAGACAGGGCTGGAGACGGAGCCCCCCCCGCAGATGTTAGAAGTAGTACCCAACATAGGCGTGAATAAGCCCCCTTATCTAACTAAGTACTGTGTCAGAAAAAAAAATTAGCCGCAACTGAACAGAAACTCCCAGATTCTATTGAGGGCCACCTTAGGCAAGCCGTTGTGATATGCAAGGTTTCCAAGCAATGTTTTTGTTATGTTCAGACCAAATATGTTTATGTTAACAGGTGAGACGTTAGAACTGTCGGAAAAAAATAGGAAAGTTAGGATGTGTTTTTGAAAGGTGAGTTGTAAAGCAAGTTGAGTTTTCCAAAGCAGTGAATTTCACAAGGTTGCGCGCCCCACACGGGAAATCATCCAGGTCGGCAAGACTAGAATCGGAAAGCTGAAGACGCTAGGCAACTCTAGAATGCAAAAGAGGAAGGAGCTTTGAAATAAGTGAAGAATGGTAAGAGTGAGTCGTTGGCATAGAAGGGTGACGGAGTTAGAATACACGCTGAGGAGATATCTTTGAGAAAAGTAACGATAAAGTTGGGAGATAAAACAGAAACCCTTTAGAACACCACAATTAACAGGATAAGAGGAAGAGGTCACTCCATCAACTCGAGTGCTATATGAAGTTGACAGAGAGAAAATTGACAAGAGTAACAAAGAGAAGGCGGAAACCCAAAGGAGGGAGCTTAGAGACTAGTGAAGCATATCATACTCGATCAAAAAGCCTTTGATGTCGAGCGTCAAGCGCCACAGCAAGACTCCCCATAGTGCTTTAAGGGCCGAAGACCATAAAATCAGGTTATTATAGGATACTGTATGCTCACCAATTAAGCTTCAGCGTCGAAAGACTAACTGATGATCTGAAAGAAGGGATAGACTCCCCCATATTGATCCAGGAAATGAGAGCTAAGAAGAGTTTCAAAGATCTTTAATAGAGAATGCAAGGGAGAGTTACGGGACGATAGTTTGAAAGCCTCAGAGCGCCACAGGATAAGAGAGGCTGAACATAATGCGCGCTTCCAGCACGACGGAAACATTTCTATGTATAAGGCATAGAGAAATAGCAGTTGAAACGAGTACAGGGACGCCAGAAGCGACACTCCTCAATAACAACGCTGACGAATGCCATCCGGGCACTACGCCTTCCTGACACTCCTAGATCTCAGAATCCCATGCAGCCGATCATGCGTAATCATGGAAGGAGCATAGAAAAGCCTGCAGAGGCGAAAAGGCAGGCGAGGAGGAATCCGGATCGTTCAGGGTAGTAATTAGATGAAAAAAAAGAGGCAAGCAAGAGATTAGCCTTTTCAGTACGAGAGAGAGTAAGCTACAGAACCGTCAGAGCGAATAAGGGAGGAAAGGCGACTTGCAAAAGTTATTCGAGATTCTGTTGGCAAGAGGCCAAAATTATATTAGTAGGGAGATCGCCCAGTGCTTGTCGCCCTTTCTTTTAGTGAAAGTTCGCTTAGCCTGTCAATAATAGCCCTTCATCGATTCCGAGCAGAATGGAAGATAGTAAGTAAGCGTGATGTGAGAACGAGAGTTTTTCCATGGCCCGAATAGGCAATGTCTTCCTTCGAATGGAGGCGAGAAAATGCTCCATCGAATCCACAGGAATTTTGTGGAAAAAAGATTTACGTTGAAGATGGGAATGACCCCAGCTCATACCCTCGATCTGATTTAAGAGCCCCTACTTTCCAGCCATGAGGCGAAAGCGTCTCCAGTCAAAGCAAGATTCATGCAAGCATGAGTTTGCAAAGAAACGACGCAACGGAACTCAAATATTAATATATAATATTAATCTTATATATATCTATATATATATAATAATATATATAATATAGATCTATAATATATATATCATGCTATTATATATATATTATATATAGTATCTATATATATATATATATGATATATATATATATACTAATATATATATATCATAATATATAATATATATTATAGATAATTATATCTATTATATATATTATATAATATAATCCATAGAAACCATTTTTCTTTTTTCATTTTTTTTATTTTTAGAAATTATGTCGGACTGGTCGCGTGCGGTGCGATCAAAAGGCCGCACCACGCACCGCACAAGCACCCCACCCCACCGCACTTTTATTTTTTCTTCCGCACGCACCGCCACCGCCGCAGGTCGCTGAAAATTTTGAATGCGCACCGCAACCGCCACCGCACCAAAATGAGCGCAACACGCACCGCCACCGCCGCACCTCGGTGCGTCGGCCAACCCTAGTACCAGTAGCGCGCAAGGTCTCGAGTGAATCTTTGCCACTCGCGTCCCCTACCTTTACGACGCCCACTGAAACAAAAGGGGTGCTGTGTCGGCACCAAAAGTTTTGTGTTATCTTATAAAAATATGACTGTTCGCTGTCGGTGCTTCCTTCTTTCTGCCACCTCTGTAAGGTCGGACTTCCTTCCATTTCTGTGTTTTCCTACTCAATTAATCTCTCTCACCCTTTAAAGCCTGCGTCTGTGCTCATCTGCTATTTGCGCTTAGAGAATATTGAGACGTTCAACCACCGCCCAGTTCTTGAATATGGGCTCTCCCGTGAGTGGCGGTGTGCAAGTGTCAATATATATATATATATATATGAAATATTAATAGTAATATTTATATAAATATATAATAATATATATATATAAGTATATACTATATTACTAATATATTACTATATATAATATATATAACTAATAAATCAATTTATTTACAGAAGTTAATACCATTATACTAATATCGTATAATATAAGATTATACTATAATATATACTATATAATATATATATATATATATAAAGTATATATATAAAGTATATATATAATATATAATATATAATAATATAGTATATATATATAATATACTATATAATAATTATTATAGTATATTAATAATATATATTATATATATATAGTATAAGGGCTAATATAATATATATATATATAGTAACTACTCTATAATTATAATAATATATATACTAATATCATCATCATAATATATATCTAAGAATATATATAATATATATTTATTATCTATTATTATTATATTATAATATAATACATACATATATATATATATATATTACGTATATCATATACTATATAGTATATATATATATAATACGTATATTATATATATATATATATATAAATAATATATAGTACATAATATCACTATAACATAATATATATATATGTTTGTGTGTGTGTGTGGACCAATTACTTAATGCGCCCTAAAAATTTCATGTAGATCGGATTAACAAAAAACCTTCAACAGGTACGCATTTAATGTACATAGAATAGATGTTAGGGGCGAACATTATTATTATGTATTCATCTAAAAATTTTTTTTTTTTTTTTTTTTTTTTTTTTTTTTTTTTACCAATTCTAGGTTAAGATTAGGTTAGGCTTAGGTTAAGTATAAGTTAAGTTAAAGTTAACGTTTAGAGTTTAACGTTAAAGTTAAGGTTAGGTTAGGTTAGTCAGGTCACAGTAAAAACATTTATTTCACACACCCCAAAAATCTATTTATGTATTCATCAGTGGCTACTGAAAAATTTTTTTTTCCATCCGATCCTCCCGTTCCATGTGGCGTTCAGTAACTTTTCTATTAATATATATTATTATATAACTATATCTCTATACTAGTCAAGATATATATATATATATA